>JABFAI010000175.1:0-75823 GCA_013266175.1 Fusarium gaditjirri | reverse complement strand
GGTAAGGGGTAGCAAGCTGGGGACCAGAAGCTCGGCGATCATAAGGCGGTTGCATCTGGGGTGACGTAACTTGCTGAGACTCCTTGCTCTTGTGGACGTGTCCCAAAAGGCCGGAGATCAGTCCAGCAGCCGAACCTCGTCTCTTACGGCGCTCGTTAGTATCAACAGGTGGTGTACCTGTCGGAGTTGGAAGAATCTGGTTGACGGTAGGACCGGCAGTGCTACTTCGCTCAAAGCCTGGATGACCAGGGTGTTCCAAAGATACTGGTGGCTGAGCTCCCAAATGACTTGAGATCGGCCTTGAGGAGGTGGGTGTACCAGGCTTCGAGGATGTACCACTGCTGGGCCGATTGAAGACATTCGTCATAGCAGCCTTGGTATGGAAGGCGGAGAATCGCTTCTTTGCCGGAGGAGTAGCAGATTGGCTCATCTCGTTGGCCAAGTTCGAAGTAGCTGCGCGGGGAGGACCTGCAGGTCGATACTGACCCGAAGCAGGATCGAAGTCAGGGTTGAGCCGAGATCCCCTTCTCTCATCCGTCGATGTGGCGGGCCTGTTGTCATCCGGGCGTGGAGGGGGAGGCATTGAAAGCCGTTCTCGGCTCTGCTTACTCCTCAGGCCTAGCATGAAACTGGCTCTCGACTTCTTCTTGTCATGGGTTCCGTCCGTCGTCATACTTGATACGGAAGCCGCATCATGATGGACGTCAGCGTGCGGCGGTTGAAGTTGCTGCTGCTGTTGCGGAGGATGGAACTGCGGACCGTGGTGATCCACAGGCGTGCTTCGTCGCTCAGTCGAGCTCTTCCTGAAACGATGTCCAATGTCCTTCAACAATGCCGAGGCCTTTTTAGAACGTCCCCGGTCTTCATTAGTAGTGTCGCCCGTCCCTGTTCTGATGATACCCTCCTGGGAAAACCGCCTAATGAACTGAGATCCAGAGCCAGGGTGAACTTCTTTAGAACCGCTCGGCTGTCGTTGATGGCCAGGGAAGAGCCCAGGGTAACGATTGGCTGATGAAGGTGGCACTTCAGAAGGTTTTTGTCGTTGATGATGCTTATTTGCTGTAGAGCTCGAAGATGGAGAAGGGGGAACATCTCCAGTTTCTTTGTTGTAGCCATAGAAAGGGTCATGTTGGGACTGCTGTGAACGCTGTGAACGCTGCGAGAGCTGTGAAAGTTGCGAGGCATTCGTGCCCGCTCGGTTTCTGTTAACCATATGAAGGGGTTCGGCCAAGTGACTTTCTTCCAACTTCCATTGGCCCGATGGTGGGACTGCCTGAGGCTTAGGAGTAACGCGGTGGAGAGGTTCAGACAAGTGGCTTTCTTCCAATTTCCAGGGACCAGACGGAGGAAGCCTCTGTACGGGGTTGCCTCCCATGAGCTGAGGCGGAAGCAAGGGTAGCGTTGGAGGCTGGTATCCTTGAGTTTGCGGTGGCATGGGCCCGGGTTGGACTGGGTGCATCTGGAATGGATGCTGTGGTCCCCTGGGAGGTGATTGCTGTAGTGAGTGGCGTGGCGATTGTTGCGGAGGGGGTGATTGAGGTTCTGATCCATCCGCATCTTTCTTGAACTTCTCTTCCATGATAGAATCTGTCCCAACCAATGTAGACCCGACCGTAACCTCAGATGTCACTGTTCCCTGCTGACGAGCAATCTCATCGAAGTCTTCTGGCTCAGCAGAAATATGCTCAGCGATAGGCTGTGTGGTCCTTTGTTCAGTCGCTGTCGATCTCGAGTTTACGTCAAAAGTCGACCCTCTTCTGATGGGAGGTAGTCCAACAAAGGAGGAATGACGCTGAACCATAGCCGAGGGATCGTGTGGTTGAGTCGGAGCTTGTGACTGAGGTGAATTTGTCATGGGAGCCTGTGAGATGACCGATGAATAAACAGATGTCGATTGAGGTGAGGGGCCGGCAGGGTCCTCTGGAGGCACCATACGAATACCGGCGTTGGCAGGCGTAGGAGTAGAACCGCCAGACGTTGGATTACTGGATGGCATTTGGGTGCTGGAACCATCCTGAGGATGGCCTTGGTTTGCAAGCATGGCTCCTAATTGTTCAGAAGCTTTACCCTTGGCAAGGTCTGTTCCCTTGAAAGGATCCCAAGTAGACTCATCGATGGGAGTTGGAATGTACCATTGCGATCTATCGTCATTTTCTTTACTGGCGGGAGCGGAAATAGAAGCAGAGGCAGAGGCAGAGGTAGAAGCAGAAGCAGATGGATCTTGTGAGAGCTGAGGCCCATAGCTCTCGCGTGAAGCAAGTCTCTTACCTGATTCGCCAGTCGATGGCACAGAGCCAAACTGTAGCATGCTAGAAGATTGGGAGGACTGGGGAGCATGATACGACTGGGTCGAAGGCCTCGAGTTCACGACGTCTTTCTCGGAGGAGTCATCAGCGCGGGATCTTGTGAGACGGTCTAAACCCCACGATGCGCGTCTTTCAGCTTTGAACTTTGTTTGCACCGGAGATGTTGGTTCGGCCTGTCAACCAAAGAAACATTAATAAACACTCTTGTCACATAGCCTGATGGATGGGCAACATCATGACGGATGACAATGCGGGAGGAGAAAAGGGGACAAGCGTCGTAGAATTCCTATCTCATACACCCGTCTCATCATAAGGTAAGGTCAAGAGTGATCATCAGCCCCGAAGTGCATGACGAAAGGAGATTTAATCCAACAATAACCCTGCTCCGAGGGAGAAAAAAAAGGAAGAAGCCCATCACAACAGGTTCTAAAAAGAGAAGCGTCAGTGAAATACCTTGTCCCCAGTTCCACGCAATTTGCTCTTTCCCTTGCTAAACAATCCCTTGCCCATCTTTCCAGCAGACTGCATGAGTTCCTTGCCCTTGGTTCCAATCTGGTTGCTCGAGTTTCCGAAGCCGCTGGTGCCGGATGGCACGGATCCGCCAAGTCGAGATCGCCCTGGTGGTGGCCCTGTCGTAGGCGAGCTTGCATTAAGATACTGCTGGTAATACGGCTGTTGATTGTGAGAAAGGCTGGGACCTGATGCGTGTCCCTTTTGACTTGTGGGCACCCCGGCTCCGGAGAAGGAAGAAGTTCCGTTCGCGTATTCGGGATGCTCGGCCATCAGATTAGACAACCAGTTCTCCAGACCTGACTCCCACCCTTGGTGTGTAGCCAGACCCGCTTCAAACTTGAGCGTCCTTTGAACGGGTGTTGCTAGGCTCATGATATCGCGCCATGGTGCAGTCTGAGGGAACTGGCTGGGAGGAAGAGCTTTGGTCGACTTATCTGGAGGTGGCGATGCTGACGTAAGATTTGAAGGTACCTGAGTCAATGATTTATTCTCTACAATAGATGGACGACGATTGTCAGCGGTTCGAGGAGTTGCATCATCATTTTCGATAGAGACGGGAGAAGGAGGCTCCAAAGTAGTTGGCTGCTGGCTTGGCGGTAGCGTGCTGGCTTTGGAAACTTGATGAGAAATGCCTCCAGAAGGTGGGATGATGATTCTGGGAGTCTCGGTATTTCGAGGCGACTCTTTAGTTTGGATGGCAGCATCTAAAGCCTCGTCCTTTGGAGACTGGACTCCCACTGGTGCTGCTAGAGGTGAAGGAGAAGCTGGACGAGGAGCTTCGTTGTCGAAAGTACCAGAGGGCGGCTCGACAGGGAGAATCTTCGGTGGGGAATCGAAACCAGCCTCCCAAGAGAATCGACGCCGTGAATCAGACTTGGGTGACTCAGCTTGAACAGTAGGCTGGGATTCGGTAGCCACCACGACGCTAGACAGTGGTGGGATAGTTGGCTGCTGTTGCTGCTCATGCACTGGAGAGGTCTCAGTCTTGGGCTTCTCTTGGACCTCTGCTTCGATCTTGGAATCTTGCCCGGGTTTCTCGTTTGAATCGGCCCAATAGCTATCATAATCGCTAAGGGTATAGCTGCTGTTACGAGTGACACCTCGGTCACCTGGTGTCAAAGACTGAGAATTATCGGGCACAGGTCGAGACACTGCAGAGCTTGGTGTTGGAGCTATGGGGCTAAGGGACCTCATGATCTCCTCACTCAACACGTCACTTTCCTTAACAGGTGACGAATTGAAAGTGTTCAAAGACCCTTGTGTCAAAGCAGAATTTGGCTCGTAGTTCGATGGAGAGTAATCCGGTTGTCGAGGATGCAGAGGTTCTGTGGGCGTAACCTTCGAGTCGGTGGCTGATGCCGGCTCTCTAGGTGAGGGAAAGAGTCCCTTTGAGTTCGGGCTTGGTGTACGCAGAGGTGGAACAGCTCGAGGATCATTCGCAGGGGCAAGAGAGGTGCTGCTGTCAGGTCCAGGTGTGCTAGTGTTGTCTTCACTCTCTCTGGGCTTCTCTTCTAAAGTTGCGAGATTTCCGGGGCCCTCAGTTGCTTGACTGGGAACTGGGGGTTGGTCCTGCTTGGTCGGGTCTTGGGCAGAGGTAGGAGCGCCCGAATCGCTTCCCGAGGAGAAGAAATCAGCGCCAAATACTGACATACGCGCAACATCGGGAAGCTGTGGGCTAACAGACAATCGTTTTCGGTCTATGTCTGCAGGCGAATGAATCACAGTATCTTCCTTGTGACTAGCAGGCTCCGGAGAAGCAATGCTATCCAAAGTGGGAGGGTCGTGCAACCCCTGAGATCCTAAGCCAAGCTCCTCACGCTTCGCAAGAATGGCATCAAAAGTTGGCTGCTTCTGGACCTTATCAATCGCTGGGCCATCTGCTCGACCGTATCCTGGCTGGTTCGGTTCATTGATTGGGGATGTAGAGCAACCATCGGGCCTGGGTGCTATATTCTCTGCGATGGACAACGGCGACCCGCCCAACTTACGCTCATCATCTATATGGCGGAAGTCGGGTCGGATTGAAGGTGAAGCACGAGCAGCGGAACTTGCGGTGCTCTGCGGGGTAGAGGATCGTACGTCGGGCTGCTGATGATAACTGGGCGCTTTCGAAGATCCAGCGCCTGAAGACAAATGAGCAGGTGATCCGGTTCGTCCTGTAACCGGCGACGAAACATTATGGGGTTGTTCTGGGTGGCCTGGACTGGACACATCCGGATGGTTTATCTGAAGCTGGAGCGAAGGCGCGTTGCTTGAGCTGCGAGAACTGGAAGCGACAGCGGCAGCCAATCTCGGGGAGGGCCCAAATGATTCGGTTCGTTGTCCGACCGGTCGGAGACCTGTTGTTACTCGAGGAACCGGGGGAGGCGGCGGCGGCTCGTCATCCTCGAACTCGTCGGCGCCCCAGTCGTCACCATCGTAATTCTGAGTCGGCGCTTGAACCCATTTCCTCGTCTTCGTACGGTTGACGTTGACCTGATATCCTCCAGGCGTTTGAGGAGATCTAGAAGCGGTTGCGGATTAACGGTGAGAATCTTTAGATGTCTGCGAAGGATAATTACAATGGAGATTGCGACTGCGCTTGCGCATAAGGGTTATTATATGTCCCATCCATGTCGTGTTTGGGAATTTTAGCCAAACTCGACTATCGAAGCATTCTTGGACGACCTCGTGATGCTTGATGGAAATCCAGCAGTCGGCGGCGTTGGTAACAGTCGAACTGGAAGGACGTGGCAATAGGATTAGGTGTACCGGGCTATTTATCGGGTTCGGCGATGAAGATCGGCGGCGGAGAAAGTAATGCGTCGGTAGGTGACGGACGGTTGGTCAAGACTGACAAAGAGCTTAAAATACAAGGTCTGCAAGCCAAGAAACACAAAAAGCAAAGAGAGTCAATACAACAAGAAGAAGAATGAGATCAAGGCGGCAGAACAAAGAAGGATATGGCACAACAGTATATGCCAACGACAACTTGTGAATGATGGCGACAAGATGGTGATGGAAACAAGGAGGCGGAGTTACGTTTCTGGTGGTGGTCGGGAGCGAGCGCGAATGCGAATGGACGGTTGAATGAATGAATGGTGCGGTCAGGCCCTTTTGTCACCCTTAGCTTAGTGCTATGCTGCCCGCCGCTGTGGTAGTGTGGTAGCCCGTTGGAGATTGGATGACGGAGGTGGATGGGGCACTTCTGGCAGCTGCTGTTCTAAAGACAGGGGTCCGCGGACACCTTGAACCACTAATAAAGGAAGACAAGGAGCCGAATACAGAGGAGAGTCAAGATACCCCAGTTTGCCCAGCCTCGTTGAAACCCAAGAAATAGAAGATCATTCCGAGGATTACATATTGCGACGGTGATTTTTTATGGCAGCTGTTATCATAGAGGGGACGACTAGTCTACCTAGAAGCGACAAAAAAAGAAACTAAAATGGGTCGATCGATGGAATGAAATTATCAGCGGAGTCAACCCAACATTAGAATGATTAGATCTTTATTATTAGGTCCTTAGTACTGGCACGAATTTACGAGATCGTTTGCTAACTTGGGTGGACTCCCGTCACTTCGCGTCAGTGCACGGAAAATGGATGTTTATAGAGCAAGTAATTAAAATCCACGTTGATAATTATCCCAATTACCTATCCTTAGAGACATGGATCAAGAACTGGCCATTGCTATTTTCGACATATCCTTGCTTTTCATCCTGGGGAAACGGACGGTCTATTGTTCTACGCCTCGGCATGCAAGACAATGCAGAAAAGAGCTTCAAGTCTACCGAGTCAAGATACCCGTGAGCTCGCGTGTCCTTCTGTGTTGAGCCCTCTCCGATGTTGCACATAAGGTACTGTAATTATTCTTAGAGCCTTGGAGATTGATCACCTGAATTACGGCCGTTGAAGAGTTTACTGTTTCGTCAAGGGGGGCTTAGTGCCTCGGCCCTCGTCACCTATCCACTAGGATGAACCCTTTAACACCTCACCTCGTGATAACTTTGCCTTTACGGCACTGGCCTCGATATCACGAACTACGAACCCATTGCACAACAGGTGGCTTTCTCGGCCCCTTATATCTCCTCATTGCTGTATCATGTATGCGAGTTTTACACAGCATTCAACGCAAATGTTACACGTATACACGGATTCCCAGGACACACATCCACATGTGCCACCATGGATGTGAATAAAAAGACAGCAACGCCTTTACTAACTTGCTTTTGATAGGACAGGTGACGTCGACTATGACACGTCTTTCAGGATACCAGGATTTAGAATGCCGGCCATCAAACGGTTGTGAATTGCTGACCTAACCACCAATTCTTCCAGTGGCAGTCTCAGTCTGTGCAATGTTACAGATCTCTAGTTGATGGTATGGAAGCTGTCAATTATTGCGCGTCTGGCAAAGAACGGCAGAATAATAAGGGGTTCTTCAATGCCGTCATTCCGACTCACCCTAGGGTCCACTTGATTGCAGAATAGATGATTGGATTTGATATACGAGGTAAAGTTCAAACTTTGGAGCTATCACGAGCTACGGCGATAGAATTTTGATACGAAGAAAAGGTAGCAATTGTAGGCAAACTTAGAGGTAATTTTTAGAAGCTGGTAGTAGAGGCTGCTCACGAGAGTCTGCAGCTTGATTAGAAAGCTCGTGACTAACTCGCGATGCACAACCTTGAACTCTCCATGAAGACATAAAGACCATGATTGTGATGGAAGTTGTCAATACCAGTAGAAGTACGTACTAAACACAAATCCATACTTGTCTATATATATAGAAAGGCTTCATTACCTCCTTATGTCAATATGTTCCTCGCTGATACTGCAGCTAGAAGATCTTGTCAAGGTCCAACCTCAAACTCAGCCACATATGAAGCCACACATATGATAACAGTCTGGTCAGTATTGATAAAAGAGCCAGCGTGGCGGATCACACTCACTACCTACGTAACTGAACTGAACCTACCTACCCCTGCCCCTCAACCAGACTGGACCAGTCTGGAACAAGCCAACGACACGTTCCCCAATCATTCAATTAGTCCAATCTCCTTTCAGACGCAGCGACAACCAATTCAAATCAAACCTCATTTGTCTCTGGCATTCTTTGTTGCGCGTCTACCGTTTAACTTAGCTCTCTCTAGCCTTTTTCTCCATTTAGCACCACTCCGAGGCTTCGCGACACTTTAATTCTCTCTTACACATCGCACTCTCGACTAACTTCTTCGATTCGAATCGCCAAAAAGTACTCCTTTCTAATTAGCCTGCTATTCGTTCGTCCGCGTCACCCCTCGACATTCCGTCTCGCCTGCGCTGCCAACCGAGACCTGATCCGGACCCTTCCACATCGACGCTCGACGCTCGACATTCGCAACTCGACACATCTCTAGTGAGACACAAGTCGCATAGGTGGCATATTTATCGCTGCCACCTTATCTATCACATCGATCCCCCGACTCTGTTCGAGACACGAAGCCGCGCTGGCCGCAGTCTGACATCTCGGCTTTTATCCTTAATCCCTCTTAATTTGACCACCATGGCTGTCGCATCTATTCAAGACCGAACCTCCGAGTTCAAGTCGGTACTCGCCCAGGCACAGCGAAAACAATCTTCCTCAAAAGTCAGCTCCCAGCGCCGGTCTCTATTGACTGATGCGCAAAAAGATGCCGCCAACGGTCACGCTGGAGGTCCTCCAAGACGGTCCGAGTTCGCCCGGAAGGCTGCCGAAATTGGACGTGGCATCTCTGCGACTATGGGCAAGTTGGAAAAGCTAGCTCAATGTGAGTAATGTCTGCCAATCTCGGCGACGCGAATGCCCAGCGTAGTTGATAGTTCTAACCCCAAGAAATAGTGGCGAAGCGACGGACACTTTTCGACGACCGTCCTGTGGAAATCAACGAGCTTACCTTCGTCATCAAGCAAGATCTCTCGTCTCTGAACCAGCAAATTGGAGCTCTTCAAACACTCACCAAGCAACAACACCCCAAGGCCGATCAGGAAGGCGAGCACAACAAGAACGTTGTCTATCTGCTACAAGGCAAGCTCACTGACGTCTCGGTCAACTTCAAGGACGTTCTTGAGGCCAGAACCAAGAACATCCAGGCATCGCGATCAAGAACAGAGAACTTCATCTCCTCCGTGTCGCAACATGCTCAACCATCAATTCAACAGTCGGCTTCTCCACTCTACGGAACACCAGCTCGCAACTCACCCGCACCAGGAACTCAAGATACCCTGTCTCTCAACCCCGTTGGCGACCAACAGCTGCTGATGATGGAAGAGGCACAGCCCTCCAACACATATATCCAACAACGAGGCGAAGCGATTGAAGCCATCGAGAAGACCATTGGCGAGCTTGGCAGCATTTTTGGACAACTAGCTACCATGGTTTCGGAACAAAGCGAGATGATCCAGCGCATTGACGCCAACACAGAAGATGTGGTCGATAATGTTGAGGGAGCACAGCGAGAACTCCTCAAGTACTGGAACCGAGTATCTAGCAACAGGATGTTGATTGCCAAGATGTTTGGAACGCTAATGATTTTCTTCTTGTAAGTTCAGTTCACCTTTGCCTCCAGGACACCAGCAAGGCTACATTGAAGGATATTCAGCAGTTACTAACAAATTTCAGGATCTGGGTTCTTGTTTCGGGCTAAGCCTTGACGACGAAACGCAGCACAAGACACGAGAAAAAGAGGCGGGTGCGGAAAACTTGGACCAAGGAAGGGGAGTTTACGGCATGTTTTGTTGTAATGTGGTACTATTCGATAGGTGCACTTCTTTTCCATAGGTATGTACGTATGTTTGTACATTATACTCTGTAGTCAATTTTTTCTTTAGAGGTGGAATGGAACGAAACGACGTGGCATAGAGGGAAAGGGTTTTGCAAGAAGACTCGTCAATGGCTCATGTTGGGGGTTCCAGGATTAATAATGAATCAGTAGATCCTCAATTGCATAGACTTACAATATTGAGTGACAAAGTATCAGGCATTTCCGTGAACAGAGTGGAATTGTTTATGATTGGGCTCATGGCTTCAACAGTTGGCTTCAGAAGCAACCCCCACGTTGATGGGAGTGGTATATCACGGCCAGGATATGAGATATAGCCGGTGCAGCATCACCAATGCAGGATATATAAAGAGGCAGAGTCGGCCGTCGGCCCTTCAACTATTCCTACACACTTTTCTAGTGTACAACAGAGTGTAGAAATCCCGGTATTCTCAGAAAGGGTAACAACTCCATAAACAGCGTCTTTCAACCTTTGGGGGCATCGTCGGCCGGAGTTCTCACCGACCTCTCTACCACTCCAAGTTAGCCTCGACTCGCCATCTTGAGCCTTCGGAGCAACCCCACCCCGAGAAATCTCCATCGATCAGCGCTTTTCTGTGTAAACTGCACCCCAAACTTGCTCTAAGAGGCAAAAATGCCCCTCGAGCTCGGTGACATGCCTAGCGCTTTGGCGGGGTTCACCCCGCAAAGATGAGCGTAGTTTGGGGGGATGGTTCTTGTTTATCGAAGAATAATAGAGTAGTAGCTCGGTAGATTAAGCTACGTAGGTATGAGGGGCATCGGGGCCATGTTCATGATGTGGCAGCGGTTTATAACCTGCACGTCTCCCGTTTCTCTACGAGCTTCTTCTCTTGTGTTTTGTTCTAGATCTCTCTCATCTTCTTCGCGATATCCACCGTCTTACAACATTCACACAATGGCTCCCTCTACCTTCAAGCTCAACACTGGCCAGGAGATTCCTGCCCTTGGTCTCGGTGCGTTGTTTTCACATGTTTTAGCCCTCAAGAGCTCAATTGACTGAATTTTGTTGCTTGTAGGTACCTGGCAGTCTCCCCCTGGTGAGGTCGAGAAGGCCGTCACATACGCCCTCAAGGATGGTTACAAGCTGATTGACTGCGCCTACTGCTACGGAAACGAAGAGGAGGTTGGTGCAGGTCTCAAGGCTGCTTTTGAGGCTGGCGTCAAGCGTGAGGACATCTTTGTTGTCACCAAGGTCTGGGCTACCTATAACACCCGCCCTGAGCTTGGTCTCGACAAGAGCTTGAAGGCTCTTGGCCTCGACTATGTTGATCTTTTCCTGGTGGTAAGTTACAATTCAAAAAAGACAAAACCCCTCTGAGTTTACTTGCTAAGCGTTTATAGCACTGGCCTCTTCTCCTCAACCCTGAGGGTAACGACGACAAGTTCCCCAAGAAGCCTGATGGTTCCCGAGATGTTATACGAGACTACAACCACGTCGATGGCTGGAAGCTGATGGAGAAGCTCCCCGCTACTGGCAAGACTCGTGGTGTCGGTGTCTGCAACGTATGTTAATCGCCTTGGGTACACCAGCCTCAGCTAACACTAGGTATAGTACAGCAAGAAGTACCTCGAGGAGCTTCTGCCTCATGCCACTATCATCCCCGCCGTCAACCAGATCGAGAACCACCCCAGTCTTCCTCAGCAGGAGATTGTCGACTTCTGCAAGGAGAAGGGTATTCACATTGAGGCCTACAGTCCCTTCGGCAGCACTGGTGGTCCCGTCATGACTGCTGAGTCTGTTGTCAAGATTGCTGAAAAGAAGGGTGTCTCTGCCTCTACCGTCCTCCTCAGCTACCATGGTACGTCCCATGAACTTGATCGCGAAAATGACAACACTAAAAATCTTGTAGTTGCCCGTGGAAGCACCGTCCTCGCCAAGTCCGTCACCCCTGAGCGTATCACCGCCAACAAGACCATTGTCGACCTTGACAACGAGGACATGAAGGCTCTGAACGACTACTCGGAAGACCTTGTCAAGAAGCGCGACGTCAAGCGATATGTCTACCCTCCCTTCGGCATCGACTTCGGTTTCCCGGACAAGTCATGAATCAAAGGTCGGCTATAGTTAGATGATATTGGGAATAAAAATGAGATATGATGAAAAGCGGCATTGAATGATATTGCATCTATAATAGATCAGAAGCTCAAGTTAGCTTTATGAATAGAGAAATTTAAACTCATGAACATTCGATGTTGCTTAATGTGTTAGTGTTTGCATTCAAGTAATATAGCCATAATGCTTCGAGGACCAAGCCATAGGAACGCCCCATGGGATGCTCCTAAACTGGACTACGATGGGATCTGTCGAAATGTGATGCCGCGTCTGCGATTCTGCCCGAAATGCTAGTATGTAAATTCCTGCATGTCCAAAAACTGGTTATTTCTTATGCGTCTTCGTGGAAGACTTTGTGGCTGACTTTGTGGCTATTGAACATACAACTCTCCCAACCCTGTCGTCCGTGGGTATCTTTACTCATCAGTCAGACATGTCAATTATAGCAGCGAGAAAGGTCAAGGTGCAGTGTTTTAACATAGTCAAACATCCCATCATTTTGCCAGAAACTAAGGTGGGTATCTATAATCCTCAAGACCCCATACAACACGCCTTTTATCCCATTCATAAAACCCTCACTGTTAACATCTACAACCTTTATTAATTTACAACCGACCTTTTAGTCATTTTTCATTGAAGTCCACAACAACCTTGATAACAAGATTACCTTGCTCGTCCCTCACCTTGCCAGCCATCTTGAAAGCCTCCTCAATGTTCTCCATGCCGTTGTATCTTTGAGTAACCAGACGGCTCACGTCAGGCATGTTGGCGGGAGGGTTGGCCAATAGCTCAATGATCTCCTTGTATGTGTTGGCGTAACGGAAGACACCCACAATGTCAACTTCGCGAAGAGCAGCGGCCGACATGGGGATGGTGAGGACGGGAGTTCCCATGCCAATGATCATGACCTTGCCTCCGGGCTTCGTAGCGTAGATGGCTGTTTGAACACAGGTTTCTACACCAGTGCACTCGTACACAGCTGTAACTTCACCAACAGCCTCTCCGTTGACCTGTGTCTCCTTCACCATAGCAGCGACCTTCTGGGCAAAGGCGAGCTTGTCCTCGATGGTTTGTGGGCGCTCCATGGGGACGACTACTGAAGCATCGGCGAAGCCGTTGTTAATGGCAAAGTCAAGGCGGTCCTTGAGGATATCAGCGATGATAACTGTCTTGGCTTGGTCGGACTTTGCGACAGCGGCTGCGAGAAGACCGACGGCGCCAGCGCCTAGAACGAGGACTGTTGAGCCCTTGGGGAGAGCGGCGCGATCACGGGCGTGCATTGCGACTGAGAGAGGCTCAACGAGAGCGCCGAGATCGAGGGTAACATGTTCAGGCATTCTGGGCCAAAGTCAGTACATTTCCCAACGGACGAAGCTTTAATTGTCTTACTTATGGCACCACTTGGCAGGGTGGTTGATTCTCTCCTGTAGAGTTCCCTGCGCATGAGGATTGGCCTTGGCTGAGCTGCGGAACTTCATTCCACGGCAAATGTTGTAACGACCCTCACCGCAGAGCTCACAAGCCTCACAAGGAAGACCAACCTCGAGCGCGACATGGTCGCCAGGCTTAAGATGTGTAACGTCTGAGCCGACGGCTACGACTGTGCCTGCGGACTCATGGCCGAGGGTGAGAGGTTCGCGAACAATAATGTCGCCGTTGCGGAAGTGGTTGTAGTAGTGAAGATCGGAGCCGCAGAGGCCGGTTGATTTGACGGCGACTTGGACTTCGTTGCTTGAGGGTGCGGGAAGTTCACGTTCTTCCTGTCAATTGAGTCAGTCTGCGATCTTCAATGCAATTGAGTAATCGTGTTTACCAGGCGGAGATCCTTCTCGCCATGGAGGACGGAGGCCTTGACACGCTCAGTTGCCATGATGAAGGTGTGAGAGAGGCGAAAGTGGTGATATGATGAAGGGAATGATTAGAGAAGAGAAATTGAGTAATTGGGGAACTATTGTGACAGGAATATGCAGGAAATGGTCAATGTTACAGATGCAAAAGTTATTGGAAGATGATGGATCAAGACGTGAGCGAGAGGTGGGTTAGTAAAGGGCGGAACTAAACAAGGACATCCAAGCCAGGGCCGATGTCGACCAAATATCGGATTGGACAGAAGCTATTCTACTACAATCCCTCATTGATTCTCAAGCCAACATCGCGGAGAGAGGACCGAGATGGATGACCTCGGAAAAGGCGCTCCACGATAGCATTGAAATGCCCCGCGACGAGACGGTCCCATGACGTGCAATGCCCAAAAAAAAGAAGAGAGAATCTTTATCCGCAGTGGCAGAGCCAGTATTAGCGTGCCCCCACTGCCCTGTATCCCGCGGGGTGAAGCGCTAAAGAATAAGCCGTTGGGTTGGGGACGATCCTTGTTTTGGAGATGTTGGAGAGGCCCAGGGAGGAAATGTTGGCCGACTCATGAGCTGCATGAGAGAAATGATCGGATCTGTCTCTTATAGGGGGTGTCCTGTTTTTGACACTCCGTGACTTGAGTGTCTATAATGCGTATCTGTTAGGCCTGTATGTACTACAGAGAGCTACGTGCTACCAGTCTGTACATATCTCATGATACAGGGTCAGCATCACCCCTCTGCGGGGATCCAAAGCTCGTCTTCGGCCTTCTCTCCGACCTTCATAAGCCGGTTGAATGTAAACCTACAGAGCAAACCTGCATTACGAACAAATAATCCATTGGCCAGGTCTAGTCCAGTCCAACTCACCAGATTAGAACCAATCCGGCTCCTCCTAAGTCGGAGCTCAAAAGTTTACCCCTCGGTCATTAATAGCGTAATACCCCAGCCCATAATCTCATGGTGGAACTGACTGCCCCTCGTCAAATAAAACAAACAAAAAACATCACCAATTCCTCACGACGTCAGTGACTACTAATACCTCAAAATGTCTGCTTCTTTCTTCTCCCTTGAGGGCCAGACTGCTCTCGTAACTGGCGGTACGCGTGGTATTGGCCAAGCTGTAGCAATTGGTCTTGCTGAAGCTGGTGCCGATATTATTCTTGTTCAGGTACGGAACATCTCATGATGAGGCCAAAACTCGAGACTAACTGGACATATAGCGAGATACTACATCACAATCGACAAAAGAGTCGGTTGAGAAGCTGGGCCGAAAGGCTTTTATTTACACTGCCGATCTATCGTCGCAAGAATCTGTCGCAGGGCTTGTACCCAAGGTTCTAGCTGATGGACACCAGATTCGTATCTTGGTGAACTGCGCTGGTATTCAGCGACGACATCCTTGTGAAGTCTTCCCTGACAGCGACTTCAATGAGGTATGAAGAGCTACTCTCTGTTTTAAAATGTGTCTAACAACGTGTAGGTCATCCAAGTAAACCTCAACTCCGTCTTCACCCTCTGCCGCGACGTCGGCGCCCACATGCTCAACCTCGAACCCTCCCCCATCACTGGCCGTCGCGGCAGCATCATCAACTTTGCCTCCCTCCTCACCTTCCAAGGCGGTTTCACTGTCCCCGCCTACGCCGCCTCCAAGGGTGCAGTAGGCCAAGTCACCAAGAGTTTCGCCAACGAGTGGACCTCAAGGGGTATCACTGTGAACGCCATCGCCCCCGGTTACATCGCCACCGACATGAACGAGGCTCTACTCGCCAACCCAGAGCGTCTCGCTAGCATTACTTCCAGAATTCCCGCTGGTAACTGGGGTTCACCGGATGACTTCAAGGGCACAGCTGTGTATCTGGCGAGTAAGGCGAGTGGGTATGTGAGTGGGCATGTGTTGGTTGTGGATGGTGGTTGGATGGGCCGATAAACGATACGTTTGAGGGTGGTCTCTGAAGCAAGCTTGAAAATAGATTTTAATATAATATCTCTGGCGTTTTTACAAAGTTGGAATGGCGAGTGATTAACGACGGGCGCGAACAAGTCTTCTTCTGGCCAAGCGAAGGGAACCGCTTGGGTCAATGAAAGTCGTGACTCGGTTTGTAAGGTGCCTGGCGATATGGAAAGCATCTGGGTTCTTGGACCGGACACTGGATTGATCAACTTGGTAAGAATCCCACAGTATCAGGCTATCACCTACAGCAATTGCAAGGCCGCAATTCGGACCTTGATGAAGGAATGGCTCAGCTCGTCTGACATGTTGATAACTGATTAGGGGATTTCGACGAAAAGGCTTTAGAGAACTGGTCGAGACAGAAGATCTTCAGTTGGTTGGTTATAGCTAACAATTCGGCTTCTAAGCAGGTTTTATGCGCGAACTGTTCAGCCATTTACATGTGCTTCGAATCGGAAGCCGAATATGGAACCTCACTCAGCTGATGATTCTTGTCATACAACAGCTTACATGGATTTTCTCCGAATGTCTCGGGTTACCAGTGGAATCTCGCTCATATCCGCCGCTCGGGAACTGCAAACAGTGCAAGAAATGTCGTCTATATTCTCCCATCCAGATCTACCTCTAAACCCGTCCAATATCGTGTCCTCTTTAGATTTTGCTTCCTGCGCCATGCGAAATCGCATCAGCCTCTGTGCAACGCACACAAACGATAACAAAGAAAACATGCGCATGCGCCACGCATACGCATACGCACTTCATAATATCTTAAAATTACTTAATGAAATTACTGGGATTTACCCTTTGAGCCTTCATAGTAGTGGGCCATTTGGAGGCCTGCTCTTCGGAAGCCACACTTGACGTAGAAACCCTCGTTGGCTTCGCTGCAGTCGAGGATGCTCTTGTAGCAGCCAACTTGCTCGGCGATGTGGTCGAGGGCTTGGATGATTCGAAGACCGAGCTTCTTGCCCTGCTGATCCTTTGCGACGGCGATATCTTCGATGTGGCCTACGGCGCCCAGGCTGTGAATGCTACAGACTGTTAGCGATTGTCTGACAGAGATTGAAGGTCATTGACTTACAACTTGCGCTCAGTGATCAAGGCGCCAGTTCCAACAACAGGCTTGTCTCCGCGCGACGTGTCCTCGATGATGATAATGTAGTAACTGCCAGCAGCGAGCATGTCATCGTACTGCTTGGCGAAATCGGCTTCGGTGATGTCGCCAACGGTGGTCAAGACCCGCAAACAGTCGAGGAAGCCGCTGTTGAAGTCTGACTTTCGCAGGGCGCGCAGAGTATAACCCTCGGGGAGAACGGCGCTGACCTCAGGGGAGAGGAGGTTGGCGCTGAACATGCCTTCTTGAGCCATGGCGGTGTCGGTGTCGGTGTCGACTTAGCGGGGGATTGTGTTTGGCGGGGTGGTTATCGAGGGGCACGGGAGATGTCTCAGTAAAAAGACTTTGGGAGATGTCTAAAGAGATCAATTGAAGAGAGCGATGCTCAAAAGAATAGGTAAGATGTTGAGATGTAAGATCTGGAAGCGGTTTCGTCTTTTTCTGTTTCAGAACAGAATGGGCGGAGTCTCGAGCTGAGCTTGGCTTGTCCTGTCTCGTACCTTTTTGTGTTTAGTGCCCCCCACTGGTTCTATATCGGGGACGATTTACCATCATCGTTCAGGGGTCAGCAAGTCACAGCCTCAAGGCGATCCCGACACTTAGAAAGGAGCGGACGCGGACCTCCAGAGGCAGGGCAAAAAGTGTGGTTCCGCCCGGGATCGAACCGGGGACCTTCTCGGTGTTAACGAGATGCCATAACCAACTAGACCACGGAACCGAGGTATTTGATTGAATAGGAGTAAGGGAGTCAGTTAGAGTCCAAGATTGTGGTGTTGGTGGAGGGCGGTGAAGTTGTTGCGAAGTAATTCTATGGTTCACTTATACTGACGAAAGGAAAGTATCTGTCTTAACTAATCAGCCAGACAGATACATGAAGCAAACTCTCGTGGTGAGTTTATTGCATAAATTTAAGTAACGCCACCCAAATCGCTGTTACAAACAGCAACCCAGCATCTGGCCCTCACTTCCTCTCTCTAAATACGGAAGAGTCGCCAGTGTCCTCTTTATGGCCGCTGATTTCTTACCTTGGATGTAGAGATCAGATCCATTGGTTATCATAGCCGCTCCTGCTTTGATCGATGAGTAGTGCGACGATAGTGTATTGTACGTGTATGAATTGACGCTGCTTTCGCCTGTGAGGGAGACAGACCCAGACCGATAAGACGATATTAGAGGGTTTAGACCATGACATTAATATGACCTGCCTTCCAGCAACCAGTTCAGCTTTGGCCCTGGTGATCTGAATGTCGGTTCCATATTATATTAAATCTGTTGAGAATGGGGAGGTATTCGCATAAGCAGTTGCCGATTCCTGGGCACTCTTCGGCATGGCATATCAGCCCTGGAACTTGGAACAAACAAGTCGTCGGTCGTTGGGAAACCAGGCAGCAACGAGGAAGTAGTGCCAGAGGGGGTC
The DNA here is from genome assembly GCA_013266175.1 of Fusarium gaditjirri. Lineage (NCBI taxonomy): Eukaryota > Fungi > Ascomycota > Sordariomycetes > Hypocreales > Nectriaceae > Fusarium > Fusarium gaditjirri. The sequence goes on along the minus strand of JABFAI010000175.1, from coordinate 57,817 downwards.
CTAAGAGATGTTAGTCTGATCAAGACTTGTGATGGGTGTAGCTCGCGATTGAGCAGTTGATGTCAAATCGGCTGCTTCGAGACTGATGCGACCCCCTAACTCGAGTGGCCATTGTCATGGCACCTTTCGTTTCTTGCCCATGTTGGTAAGGCAAGTCGACTTGCTCGCACTAAGAACTGTCAGTGTAACTAGGTACCCAATATTGAAACAGACGACTTACTTTTCTCTTGCTGTTTTGCAGGCGAGGATTAGCATTGCCATCCATCTTTGGTAGACGAAGGTAATGGTCCAAGGCAAACAGAGCATTGCTGCCTGGGGACTTTGGTCTGTTTGAGCAGATATCGGTAGGGCGGACTACTCTGTATTTGCAGAGTTTCTTTCACATTATGGAACACAGAGTATCCCGGGGTATCAGACACATGCTAATTGTTTCCTGATATTGGAGACACGAGTAGAACAATTTCCATACAGGTTTTTACGTAGTGAACCACAGGTCAAAACCCCATGCTCAAGCTTCAACAATCTCCCTTTCAGAAGACTGTTGCGTGTAAACAATGGCCGTCTCAAGGGATTTGTCTGGTTCATCTCCAGTCTATTTCTTCTGCGTAGGCCTTCTCAAACGACTTGCCGCCATATTCAGCTGTCCCAGGTTACCTATACTGCTCGCTTAGGTACCTGATGGCGAAATCATTATGCACAAAGCTGAAGGACTCGTTCCCTCATATTTCAACATCTCTGGCCTATTGCCACCAAGCTTGTACACTGTTCCTCAAACTACCATGCTCTTGCTCTCCCGCCTTGATCTCCGCCATGCACGAGAATAGTAATATCATTTGGAACTGATTTCATATATCCCGGCGGCGTTTTCCTTGTAATTACCTCATTCTCGCGCCTGAACGATACTATGATGCACTCAGCCGCACATTCAAAGTGCTGGAAAGTTCCTGCTGAAAACTCATGATAGGGCCTTTTATCCTTGTCGCTTAGATTTGAACCTTCTGATAATCCTTCTTGCCAAAGATTGTCCTGATGATGATTAGCAAAATAATATAGAGTTATTTGCATGCTTACATACGATTGTTTCTTTTGTTGTCATTTTGTAAGAGCGCGTGGCCGAAGAAAGTCCCGACTTGTATGTACCCCTGCAACAAACAGGCGGGTGGGTGTCTCGGGATTAAATACTACTCGGATGCGATGTGTTGATGCCCAAATGACCTGAGGCGACTGGTCTCGCGCCCATATATATATATTTGGGTCACAGCTATCAAGGTAGCTAACATATGCAGCTAGTAATGTCCAGCCAAAAATGTCAGCCATAAATGTCAGCCAAAAATGTCTAGCCAAAAGTGTCAGCCGAGGATGGCAGAGTCGGTGGCCCAGCCATATAAGACTATCTCGAGTCAAGATATGTAGCAAAAGATATCAGTCGAGACGTAAAAAATGTTTACAAGGACGTGAAAGATGTACTTCAGGTCACTGAAACTCTGTAACTCTCTTCCAACTAGATGAGTAGGTTGAATCGGTCTTGAGGAACGCTATCGTAATCGAGCATGTAAACACCGCTTAACATGGACCTGAATTACAGTGGCCTGTAAACCCACCATTCTTGATGATGTGACAGAGTAATTTCTTGAGCACGGGTTATAATTCGAGAGTAGAGGATGGCCCTGTAGGCTAAGTAGCCTATTATGCAGCCTAAGCTGGCGGTGATGAGTTGCATCAGGGCTGAGGTCGAGGTGCATGGCCAAAACCAACGATCTAAGCACATCAAAGACGAGCCTTCTTTGACCGAGATGAGAAAACAAAGAGTGAGGTATAAGTTGTCATGTTTCCTCTGACTTTGAAGTGACCGACTATCGATGGTCCTGGACACCAAATCATTGCAACATGCCAGACACCTCTTTCACTCCAGCAGAACAAGATGACGGCGAAAAAACGATGCCACAGCAAGGTGGCAGTACTTCAGGTATGGAGTACATTGGATCTGACAACTGCCCAGTCTAACCAGTATAGATGCCACAGCTCCAAATCAAGGGTCGACTGACGTTAATGAGATTGTAGAAAAGATAACAGATGTGGTGGAAATTAAGAAGGCGTGAAGCATGGAACTTTTTCTTTAAAGTGCAAATAATAGAGAGATAATCTTGATCGTCCCTGAAGTCGATAGCTTTGTTTTTTGATCTAGTATATAGCCAGGTTGCATGCTCCATTTAATAGTAGTACTTGACCTATTACTACTGAGAGAAACTGGCCCATCTAATGCCTCTACCGGTACGATAACCTGAAGATAACCTGTTAGAACTTCGATACTCTATGATTCAATAGAGATAGAGAGCTTTTCGATATATACCTTTTCAGCTTGAAGGACTTTAGAGTTTGCCTTCTCAGTTAGTATAACTGACAGTATGGAGGCTTATAACCTACCAAGTCTTGCAACACCTGTTACATCGCTTGTCCATGGATTCCCTCATCCTAATTAAAGGAGAATATATAGTTATTTATAGGTATATATCCTGACTAGGCTTGGTTGATGTATGCCGCTTTCTGCTATAAGTTAAGGGATGTTTTAAACGCCTTAAAGCCAGAAATTGGTATATTGACTTTAGTAGGGTAGTTTCCTGGATAGTTAATGAATTCTGTCAATTCAAGGTCAGCTGATGGTAAAGGCTCTAGGTCCGTTGATAAAGGCTCAAGATACGTTGGTGGAAAAGGCTCGGACTTTGTCCATGCATCTCTTATTGGATCATATTTCGCCGGTGGCTCACGGGATGTATTCCAGAAGGTATCCCAGTCTGTTTCGCCGAGAATAGAAGTCCCTAAAGCCTTTTGAATGTCGAGGAGTTTATATTTTGGTCGTAGTAGAAGAACTAGAAACGGAATGTATAGCTTGAATGAACTTCTGATCTTAGGGGGAGGCGTGTGTTCTTGGAGAAGCTTCCTGAATGTACTGTACTTCCTGGCGCTCTGGGCACGAAGAACATACAGTGGGGTATCTACTACTCGATAAGAAGAGGCAAAGTAAGGACTGGCGAGGGAATTCTTACCCAGAAGCATAAGAAGTTCAAGGGCAAGGTCAGGATCCATGTTGGGTCCCTCCCATTCCAAGTACAGATGGTCTATCAACCGGATTATTTCGCGTACCGCCCGTTCATCCTTAGTAATTGTATGTTGAGATACTTCTCTTCCATGGAGCTGAATGACTGTTGATGATGCCATCTCTTGGTAACCGAGATGTTTGTCAACTATAGTAGCAGCGATAATGACTAGTTCCTGCCAAGAGACCAGGGCGATACGTTGGGATGGCCATTGGATCAGGTCGATTTTCTCAAGCTTTGATAACTGGTCGCAGACATTCCTGGGATTGTCGAGCCCCCGTAGCCTGCGTCTTTTGAGCTGACCATCCTCCTGAGACAGGTCATTGACCAAAGAAGTAAAGTGTGCAGGTAATTGTTCTGCCCGAGCCGTATCCTCGTTTCTCGCCTCGAATACAATCACGGAGGGTGCAGGGGGGCCACTTGATCTAATACCTGAAAGACCTTCCGGCCCGCTGTTTGATGAAGGTGGCTGCCCGTAGAGACGCTGATTCATTAGGTATGGCTTGTCTGGGCGAGGTTTTGATGAGGTGAGAAAGGGGACACTTGCCGTCGGGTTTCGACTAGCGTGATTCAGTCTTGCTTGCTCCAAAAGGCTAGCTTGACATAGGAAGAGGCGTGTAAACAGTCTCTAAAGTGGTAGGTGTGGGGACTCTTCCAAAAGTGATCAAAAAGACTACTTTGCCCTATACTGTATCAAGAATAGCTCAAACTCTGGGCAACCGCCTTGAGCAATCCGATTTAGTAAGGTAGATAGGTAGGTAGGTACCTACCTGCCTGACCAACATCCAGACGTTGACCAAGTACGGTACTTAAAGCAATGTGCAACCCCGCAAGGCAACAGCATGGTAGGCCTCATCGACTGGTTCCCCTAAGCATTTGAACCCTACTATGGGAAAGTTCTGGAAGGAGGACGGGGACAAGGAGGATGAAACTTTAGATGAACATGGAGACAAAGTACTCGCCTTATCGGGCATCATACATCATAGGAATACTAACGAGGAGGACTTACAGTCTTGGGGAAATTTCCCGATGCATGAGATTATAAGCCAGGCTCCAGTGAAACTATGGGCAGAGATCAAGGAGTATATTCGAAACCAACGCTAGCGTTGGATGGTTTAAGCTTGAGAAGCCGGTTGTAACGAGCTAGAGAGAGGATGGCGTTGATAGAATGAATGAGACATATTAAACAAAAATCACATTGAATCCATCTTCTTCCCCATCCTCATCCTCATCCTCATCCTCATCAACCATGCTGGCCACAGGACTGTGCTCAAGAGAGGAGCTCTTTCTTGCAATGTCTTCAGCTTCCAAAAGTTTCCGTTCGAGCACGTCGCGATGCTCTTCAGTTGTGAGCTCCTCAAATCTCTCCACGAGTTTCTTCTTATGCCCAACATAAATTGAACCCTCTAGGCTAACTGGAGCCTGCGTGAATTCCTGCGTGGAATCGGCGGAAGTCCATGAAGATGAAGATAAAGTACGTAGTGCTAAGTATTATTCTTTACCGAACATCTGGCATTCCTCAGTCTCGAAATTCAGGAAACCGTCAGTCTCCTTGTGCCATTTCAACCAATCGACAAGTCTAAAGTAGTGCGAGGTCCAGGGGGGCGCGTCTTCGTAAACTGCATAACAATAGCCAAGCTCTCCTGTACGATACCCAATTGAGATGAGATTCTCGAGCAATTCATCTCCTGATAGTTCCAAAGTTTCATCTTCGTCGACAGGACGTAGAAGCAGCCAATAAAGCTCATGGCCCTTTGGAGTCTTGACCACTTTTTGCAAAGCCTCAAGAGCTTTGCGAGGGGGACTCTTTTAGTTCGAGGATGAGTTGAGCTCCGGAGATCTGCTTAGAATATCGGTCGCAAAGACTTTCGCAAAGGTATTCAATAAGCCAACGCGGCCCCTTTTCTTTTGCTTCTTCACATAGCTTCTCGGGGTTCAGACTGCCGGGTGACGATGCAGATTCAAAACAAATGAGCGGTATGACGAGCCTATGATACAAGTCATCGTCATTAGCTGTTGCATCCTATCATTTTTGTATCAGTCAATGCTCAAGCTCCGCTTTGGACGGGGGACGCACCTTTTGTTTTCCAGCTACTGGGCTGTTACAGAGATCATTCATTTTGTTCATTAGGGATTGGTGGGGAGAAGAAGGAGGAGGAGGAGAAGTCAGGGACGAACTTGAGTGGGGGGCATCTGGTATACGTGACATTCGAGTCGGACTTGTGCAGCAACCCCTTCTTCAGTCACCACGTCACTCTTTTCCCGTCTTGTTCATGTGCAGCTGAAAGTCTGAGAAGCAAATCCGTCGATACCTACGAATCAAGTGAGACCACTCACTTACACGCCCCATTCCCATGCACCCCCGGCTAACACCCTTCCCCCCCAAGATCCGCACCTGAAAGGCTGCATTAGCGTATACTACAAGGTCTGTGGCAGCTAGGGGATATGCGGTAAACCTCGAAGTCTACCTTACCTATTCATTGACCAGTACCTCCCTGCATCCTTTGTTCACTGATTCGCCATCATCTATCTACTGCACATGCATAATCCGGTATTCAGTACATTACCCTCCATGTACTTTGATCCTCCTAATGTCGGTGCTTGTTATAGTTTTGGGGTGCCCATGGATTGGTCGAATTCTGATTGTGCTGTTTTTCTTTGCAAGCGCCTGGGATTGTTATGAGAAGGGCCTATTTGATAGTACATTTTAAGACTTACTGCATAAACCTTTGAGCTGGAACCATTCATCTGTTGGCTTCGGCCTGCAAGGCCTTTCTGAGGCTCTATAGGCGTCGCACCAACCAATAACCTCGATGAGGGGATGGCCACATGCGTATCGTCGCTTGTGATAGAATTAGCAGTTAAACACATAGAAGTAAATAAGAATAAGTGGCACTGGAGGACTTGAATGCTGATATCCACCCATTTGAGAATAGATTCGTGTGGAAATATTGTTCAAGTTCTGGCTGTGGAAAACAGGTTCTTGGGTAAGGTATTTATGCAATTTGGTCCTTCTGGGTAGGTAGTTATAGAACGCTATAACTTGAGGCATCTGGTTTGCATTAGCTCGGCGCCGTCCACGCAATTACTAGGATATGCTGGGCATTCGGTAACCTTGTCAGGTTGGGAACTGTTTGCAAATCAAGTAGGGTCGCAGGGCAATACTTTTACTCTCGCTCTCCTTCCGGATCCCTACCTGCAAGACTGCATTAGCGTAGACGACATGGTCCACGGTAGGAATGCGGCATCCGCGGTGACCAGTTGTCCGCATCCTCTGATGCTGGGTTGAATTCGTTGCGGGATTAGTAGTCTTCTGGGATGGCAGATCTTTCATCTCCCAAACCGAGACAATCACCATGGCGGATGAGCTTACTGTCTTCCTTCGGGCTGTTTATTTGATGGCATATTGTATCCAGAGTCCCTCATATCTCGATATTACTGAATATGTGGAATTCGGTCTCGCCTCTGCAGCTCTAAATATCATTGTTCGCTGTTCTGAGACCCTTGGTGTCGCAATCGAGCTGGCTTCTGATGCCTCGTTGGAACTCACGGCTGAAGCTCTTGTGAGTCTGGAAATTCGCCTTGAGACCAAGTTTCCCAAGCACCGACGCCCTCTCCCAAGTTGCCCAGATCCCCCTTGCTTTGAGTCGTCAATGTTGCACGTCAACGCTATTGCCGGTTGCTTGAACATACCGGGAGCCAAATTCGAGCCCTGGGGCTGCTATCAAGAGTGTATGGCAGCGGCGGTTTACGGAAAATTAGGCTACAAGCTAGACGTGGAGTTGCTCAATGACAAGAACTTTGAGCAAATGGCCTCTCGACTCTGCGAAGTTGAGCTTGTGTTACACACATGGTCTTCCTGCGTATGTGCCAACCCGATATATTCCTGAATAAACTTCTGATTTATACAAAGGATCCGCTCTGCCATATGATACATCATCTAGCAGTCATTCTTAGCTACTCTGGATTCGAGGTAGCTACTGAATTGGACGGGAAGTGCGAGGAGTGCGGCAATGTACCCTCAATTGTCGTTTCGAAGCATGTACTTAGCCTATGCCAGCCGGTTGAGATTCATACTTGGTTGATGGATGATACTGGCACTCTACAGCAGCAAGCCTTCACATTTACAACCACTGCCCACGGAATTGAAAAGGGATATCTGGGAAAGAAGAGGAAGAGGAGCCAGGCTTCGGAGTAGGCAGAGTCTAAATTGATCCTTGCATTATAATCTGCGGCTGCTACCATCGGTGCCACCACCGCTCAAATAACGAAGGGGTTGCATATCTCATCCGTGTTGAAAATTGTGGCCAGCTTCTGAACGGACTCGGTGAACCAAGACTCGTCTTGAAGGCAAAGACATAGACTAGGTTCCACCTTCTCAAATAAACCCCTGCATTTATGGCAAGCTTGACATCATCGATACTGGGCGATGCCTTAAGCGTTTCGATTTTTTTGTTGGGAAACTTGAGGGTTATGTTATGTGCAGTAGTGTGCGGTCCCCTTTCAGACCATTGCCAAGTCGCTGCACGAGACTTTCATGATGCCCTGGGTGGCTGCAGATAGAGAAAGGGTGTGTGAGAGATGACCAAGAGGAGATTCGGCGACGAGGATGAGCCCGTTCGTTCTGAGTTTACCATAAAGGCATGGGTACACACACAGTCTTTCTGTCTGTATTGAACCCAGGATCTTTCCTCTCATAACCCATCTCTTCTGGGACAGAAGTGAAAATGGACGATAAGGCTACCTCTGATCTTTGTAAGCAGCCAATGAAACTAGATGAGCATCTCTAATGATCTAGTCCTCCCCGACGGGACTTTTTGAGAAAAGAAGCAAAAGATGAAGTGCGTGGAAAGGAAGAGTATGCTGATCTAAAAGACATGAGATGGGAAGCAGACGACGAACTTGAAGCATATGGTTGGTTATATTAAAGCAGTCAAGCATCGTCGAAGAACCATTCGCCATGTACATAAAAATCGGACGAATAATGATCAGGAAAAGAGTTCTTAAGGAGAGCGACGGAGGGGAAGAACAACGGCATAGAAACCCACACGCGGATACGCATTAAACAAAAGATTGTCATCTAGGACGAGTTGTGGTTTCTGCTATGGCTCGTGCTATGTATGTATGGCTAGGCAGGCGAGGTCAAATATATATAGACCTGACATCTAAGGCGCCCACAAGTTTCAACCGTGGCCACTGGCATTGGCATAGTAGCTACCAATACCAGCCTGAAGTTATTTTATCATCAGTTTAGTAGATAGGTAGGTACTTCTTATATCCTTTGAGGCATAAAGGGTCGTGTCAAGAGATTGAATGTTTTAGACACTCGAAATTGGATGGCTTCTAGACCCTGATAATCGGTACCAGAAGCTACCCAACCAAACTCGGAATATTCTCGGCACTGTTCTGATAGCGCTGTAACATCGAGGTCTGATCAGGTACAAAACTCAATTTACAAGGCGAATTACAACAGCGCGATTAGACACTAACAGTTCACTAGGTAAGAGAGCAGGGATTTAAATTGATGAGTTGTCAAGCATCAAGTCGGGTCTTGGTCTTGGCAGGTACAGGCACCTCTATCATGCAATCACATGCAAAAAATCTGTTTCATATCTCGTCATCTCTTGTGTCTCTGTCTTATTCCCTGTATTGTTCCATCTCGTCCAACCAAATCCACAAGCGACATGCCATTAGTTCTTTGTCACGTTCTTATTTACATTCCGCCCTTGTAATTGGTGTTACTCGCAGTCGCCCTTCGTCCAGTGTGTTCCATGTGTTGGGAAACACAACGAAACTTCGCTCAAACCTCGTTTCGAAACAAGCCAGAAACACTCAGACCTCTCGTTTATTATTATTCCATAAACGAACATTGAACGTCTATGCTAGTATCGTTGAACTACAACTATCCCGTCATACCCACCATTCTTTCACCTCTCAACACCATTACGATTGCGCTTCAATGACAAATGCTTCGCCATGGATAACTCAAGCATCATATCGGCCGAGGACCTCCCTCTACAACCTGGCCGAACACTACTCCCCTCTCCGGTAGCTCAAGTCGTTAGTCTTGCAACACGCTCGACTTGCTTAGCTATTCGCCTCAGCTCCAGGGCCGGATCTTATGGTCTAAGTGCTGCAAAGGTAACAACTTTGTCCTCCTTGGAACTTGCTCGCAGCATGGTCGAAACTGTGCTATCGCAAGCAGGAAGAGAGACACTCTCACGGTCCCAGAGCGATATGTCCACCGCTGAGGCCGAATCCATCATCGAACGAAGTTTCGAGCATCTTCACCATGCCATGTCCCAGGCCGTCTTTTGGACGAGTGCAGGTTTTCACTTGACAAGTACAACTTTCTCGATGGCTTCGGGAATGTCACAACTACTTCTGTCTTCACTTGATCAGATCTTTGGCTCAACTGATTCCTCTCGAGCAATTGCGAGCATCATCACACTGATTAGACGGGAGTTCCATGATCCCGCCACCGGTATTCATGGAGATACTGTTGGTATGATGGACCTTGTGCTTGGGTTATGTGCTTTAGCATACCTACAAAGATGGTCCTGGAAGATGGTCGAAGAGGAAAAACGAAGACAGGACTCTGAAGAGATCATATGGGACGTTGTTGTGTTGAACGATGGTGAACGAGTTGACATTCAAGATCGCATTACTCGAACACCAGTCTTCACGAGGCCGGCCAGTTCAACATCTCGAGAAACCAGTCCTACCAAACTCCAACAAGCCGTTATTGGTTCTCAATCCGCATCTTTTAAAGAAGAGGAAGCTGTCATCGATCAGCTCAAAGATGAAATGGTCAAGAAACTCCCTCCCGACACATCCGTTTCCATTTCCAACACAGTGTCATCGACACAAACAGTCACTATTGACGTTGATGGACCTCGCCCATTCCCTTTACCTTTGCTACCAGGGGCTGAGATCGTTGAGACCAAGGGATTGAGTAGTCAGGCAGGCCGTCGTACCAGTCAGATACTAAACGACCCTCCCGAAGCTTCCAGCTACCGTGTTGTTTATAGACTTGAGAGGTCAAGGACTGGTGATATTTCCTTTCAGGGGTCTCATGACATGCCTGCTTCTGTTATTGATGTATCAAAAGAGGACCCAGCCCCTGAGGTTCCAGACAAAGAACCACCACAAGTGCCGAAGAAGACGAGAACAATAGGAGTCAAGTCGCCTCCGCCACAACGTTCAAGACCCGTCAAGAGTACCAACGATCAAGCATCCCGAACTTCTCCTCAGACCATACCAAAATCTCGAGCCAGTGCAATACGAGATGAAAAGGGGAAGTTCACACGACCAACTTCTGCGTCACCACCATCGTCGCCAGTAGAGATCAAGACTCCACGGCGTGAAGCAAATCAGAAGAGACCGCGAGCGCCTGTCAACTCCTCACAGGCCTCCAATAAGACCATCGCTTCACGTGAAAGTACCACGACACCGAAAAGAGTACTACCGAAGAGGAAGCCAGACTCTTCGACTGCCGGTCAGACAAGCGAGAAGAAGACTGGTCTCAGACAGGCTCTTCGAGAAGGAAGTCAGTCAATTTCGAATATTTGGAACAAGGATTCACCGCCGCCGGAGAGCAGACCTCGTCCACAGTCAAGGATATCAACTATCAACAAAACTGGCAGCAAGCCCATGCATAGTCCACGCCCCTCCTTGGATCAAAAACGCATCGAGAAGGCGGAGCTTATACCACGCAACCCTTCTCGTGCAAGCTATGTCTCCGTTCATGAACGTCGTCGAGACTCTATGATATCTCAAACCGATACGTACTCCATCCACTCAGGATATGGCACCCCAACCCACTCTCCGAGTGTTTCGCTGAGTGGTACCGCATTTGACTCGTCTTGGGTTCAGCAAGCCCAAAATGATGGTCTACTTGCACCTCCTCCAATTTCTGCCGGTCACCGCAGGGTCCTTCGTAAGAGCCCAAGTCTTTGGAGCATGGCATCCAATGATTCACAATCATCGCTAGTCCTGTCATACTACCATCAAAAGAGCGCCTACACAGCGTCAGATGCACTTGGGGGCCTTCGACGTGATGGTACAGTGAATGGCATTTTCCCTCAAGCACATGTACTTCGAAACATCACGAGGTATATGAGGTTCTCGTCTGCATCGTACGGTTCCGCGTTTCTCAAGTTCATGGGCATTTCGAAGGACATGCCCCTATTGAGAGCTTGGGATAGCACGCATACAGACGTCAGACACTTTGTCCACCATACTGAATCAGACACCCACAGTGTTCTTCTTGCCTCTCTTGTTGATCCACAAGGAGGGACGGACTCTAGTGGTTCAACCGGTACTGGCGTTCCTTTGGTGCACTACATCTCCCTAGACCATGATGCTAAAGCAGTCGTCCTTGCTTGTCGAGGTACGCTGGGCTTTGAGGATGTCCTGGCAGATATGACCTGTGATTATGATGTTTTGACTTGGCGTGGTCGAGGCCACAAGGTGCACAAAGGTGTTCATGCTTCAGCTCGTCGTCTCCTATACGGTGGCGATCGCCGCGTGCTGTTTACTCTCCGAGAAGCATTGCTCGAATTCCCAGATTATGGGCTTGTACTCTGTGGCCATTCCCTCGGTGGCGCAGTGACGGCATTGCTTGGGGTGATGCTTTCCGAACCAAACCCAACAGGCACTGGCTTTGTGACTGCTATCGAGGGACCAGAAAGGACTGTTGGTGATGAACTATCAGATGGGCTTCTGCCTGTTCATTCTACGTTACCACCACGGCGTCCTATACACGTGTATGCCTATGGACCTCCTAGCACCATGTCAGCATCTCTACGCAAGAGAACTCGTGGTCTCATTACGACCGTTGTGCATGGAAACGACATCGTTCCATATTTGTCACTGGGAGTTCTGCACGACTTTCAAGCAGTTGCACTCGCATTCAAGAATGACCAACAACAAGCCAAGGCGGAGATACGCCAACGCATATGGCAAGCTTTCCAGACTGGTGTGGCAGATAAGTGGTACGGAGGCTTGCCCTCTGTCCCATCTGGAGACTCCTCCAAATGGGGTCATTCAGTGTTGCAGGGTCTCAGAGCTGGTATGACGAACCGCAAGCTTGTGCCACCCGGAGAGGTTTTCACCATCGAGACACAGCGGGTTTTGAGGCGAGATGCATTCTTGCTACCCGAAGAAGATCACATTGGCAAGCCAGCCCAGAGAATTGTGATGAAGTATATCAAGGATGTTGAGGAGCGTTTTAAAGAGATCAGATTTGGAACGAGCATGCTGATTGATCATAACCCAGCCAGGTATGAGGAAGCCTTGAACAAGCTTCGTGTTGGGGTCGTGTAAGTGTAAGTGGGACATTATGCTGATGAGTTTACGATACGGAATGATTCGGAGGTTTTGTGGTTTGGGTGTACAACAACATGGAGTGTTTCACGACGGAATGACTTGGATAAATGCGGTCTATTTACATCAATTGTATCTTTTTATCTCATATGTGAAACGCTGTGAATGTCTAATCAGATGTAGTGGTGATGATCTTGCCATCGTCGTCATAGAAGATCTCCTTGGCCTTGACAGATCTCAAGTGATCCACACCCTTGCTCAACTCGCAGTCGTGGTAGAAGAGATATGTCTTGCCCTTGAACTCAACAATAGAGTGATGTGTGGTCCATCCCAGCACAGGCTCCAGGATACGTCCACCGTAAGTGAAAGGTCCATATGGGCTGTCTCCAGTAGCGAAGCACAGGAAGTGTGTGTCGCCTGTTGAGTACGAGAAGTAGTACTTTCCATTCCTCTTGTGCATCCACGCAGCCTCAAAGAAACGTCGGTCATGGTCATCTCCCAGAATGGGCTTGCCAGTCTCAGGGTCAAGGATCTGGATCTCCTTGACTTCATCGGCGAACTGGTGCATGTCCTCAGTGAGCTTGGCTACTCTTGGTCCTTGGGCGGGGACGCCCTCGCCGCTGACCTCCTTGGGACCCTGCCACTCGGGGTCAAAGATATCGTTGCCCTTCTGGTAGCATTGCAACTGTCCACCCCAAAGACCTCCAAAGTACAGGTACGCTTGTCCGTCCTCATCCACGAAGCTCGCAGGGTCAATACTGTAGCTTCCCTTGATGGGCTCTGGGTCGGGAGTGAAAGGTCCCTCGGGCTTGTCACCAACAGCAACACCAATGCGGAAGATTCCCTGCTTATCTCTCGCAGGGAAGAAAAGGTAAAATTTGCCGTTCTTCTCAGCGGCGTCAGGAGCCCAGAGTTGCTTGGAGACCCAGGGGATGTCTTCAGTCTTTAGAACAACACCGTGGTCGACGACCTCAGCAGGGGGGTCGAGGCTCTCAGTGCTGAAGACATGGTAATCGGCCATGTCATATTGGTCGCCATTGTCGTTGAACTTGATATCAGTCTCACGATCATGAGAAGGATAGACGTAGATCTTGCCGTTGAAGACATGAGCCGAAGGGTCGGCGCTGTAGACGTTGGTGATGAGAGGCGCCATGATGTATGACTTTTCTGAGATGTGATGTTATTTGGTTGGAGGTGATGGGTTGCAGTGGCTGAGAGAGGACTGCCTTTTATTATATATGTGAGAATTATAATATAATATGGATAATTGACCCCGCGTTGACTTGTAAACGCGACCTGAGGCTCATCTCAGTTAATTCATTTATCCAGTCAGGCCACGCAATTACCCGGGTTGAGTTCCACACCAGATGAGCAAGTTAGAAAGCCAAGCAAAGCACCTCGGCATGGTGCGTATGCTGTCAGTTGATGAGAGCTGAGTCGATGAAACGGTGCGACGGCTTCAATTAGCCGCCGGTAATAGATTGTGCCCATTGAATGGTGGCGTATTTGTTCCTGGGCTATTTTACCCAAAAACATCGTGAGTTTTGTGGTTGTTTCATCATATGTTGTCTGATGTACCAGATTTGCCTGTTAGACACTGACAGCGGAATTTAGGCAAAATAGCTACAAAATGCCGGCATGTATTCAATATGCATAAGTCAGTTAGCTTGAGCCTTCAGGGTAAGTGGCAATGTGGTGCGGTAATTCATGGGATCGTCATTATCGACGTGTAATTCGTTGGCTAAAATAGAGAGGGTCTTTGTGGTCTGTGGTCGGGTCTTTTGAGATCATCAGGTTTGATGGGGTCGGATGAGACAGATATTGCGGACCTAGAAGTCTTGGACCCCAGTCTCGCCTTGTCTTGTTGGTAGCTGTGCTGGGGATTCATCCTCATCTATCCAACTTGGTTCTTCATCGTCGAACCAGGCATCTTGAGCGTCTCGCCTGATCATGGTATCGAGATCTTCATCTGCGTCAACGGGCTTGTAGTCAAAGTCCTCGTCTAGACCATGAACGAAGCGCTCTTCAAGGAACGCATGCCATAGGAGAAGACCATGGGCTTTATCTGCTGCTGGTTTCTCCCACGGATGCTCAAGATCACCACCCGAGCTCTCAATGTCACCATCTTTCAGCCGGGACAGCTTGAGCTCTCCACGTTGCAAGTCAGCCTCGAGGGTTCTGCCATAACCTTTGGCTTTGCCCTCGGCTTCACGCTCCGCGGCTGACTGGAACCTCTTTACTAGCCGCTCGTACAGCACGGGATCTAGGGGCAAAGTTAGGTTGGGAGTTGGGGATGATCGAGTAGTACGGCTTTACCAGCGAGCTCGTGCTCCAGGTTATCAAAGTATGATGGATGTCGACTGAGGTACTCTCGCCTTCGGTTCTGCGCTTGAATCTGTGCAGTCCGAGATGGAGATTTGGGTACGCGCGGGACAGGCTTGTCTGGTTGCTCGCCTAAAGGTTTTATAGGAGCCATGACGGTTTATTATCTGCGATATACAGTATTGATATTGTTGTAGTGATAAATATTTTAAGCTCTAATGGTTGATCGACAGAAAGGTTGATGTATGCTGGAGGCGAATAGATGCGCGCCCAATTATGTCAGCTTCTTGGGGAGGTTGTTCAGGTCCCCACTTCTCATCATCCACCATTCGCAAGATGTCGAAATACGAATGAGATTGGCTTGTAACAAACAACAAGTTTGACCTTACCTATTAGCTATGCTTTTGGTTGCCAAAAGCATATACTCGCTATCCACTCTTCTACTGTTACGGTCTCCTTGCATTATACTCTCACCCGAGTCTGACACGTCGAAGGAAATCACTGATGAAATGGCTGCAATTACCAGCACTTGTTGATTGGGTGCCATTATTCAGCCAAAGAAGATACTCCAATCAAAAGAATATGCTGCCAAGCTTGACCTTTCTGGCGACTTTATGGAAAAGGGCCGCGTAAAGTCTGTTGTGGTCCGGCTCCCAATAGCTTCGTTGAAGGAGACGCTGTGTCTGGGGTATAAAGCCACGGGGCACAAACGGTGCAATGCATGAGCAGCGCTGCAGCATGTGAACTCATTGTTACATGTGAGATGTGACACAACCTCAAGAAATGGAATGATCTCAAGACACCAGCTTTTGACTCTGGGAATCTCTTGACGAGAGATCTAGACTGGCAGCAGAGTCCAAGAATCAGCCCCCAAGGTCAAATGGACCAGGGTCCCATCTTTAAAGAAGACTTTCAGAAGCCTGTTGTTAATATTTGACAGGTGAAGCGATGGTCTGAACGGAAAATAAGTCCAATTGACCTGGATGACCCCTGTCGATGGAGACGCTCGGGTGGCTTTTGAATGGGTGGGTGTAACCGTCTCGAATGGGTGCAATGAGCTGTGCTTTGTACTCCGTACAGCTCGAGCCAATGCAGGCTCGGCTTAAGATTACCCTGGCCTGGCCAGAAAAACGAGCGCGCAATCACGATCAGAACGAGGCCCGAAAGCACGCCTAAAAACCAACCTTGCTTTGCTTGCCTGTTTGTGCTTGTGCTTGTGCTTGATATCCTGGGGGAAGCTTTGGGTCTGGATCCCATCGACACTGCAACAGCGGATCTACCCCTTGGAGATTGTTTTTTCTTTTTTTTTTTTTACTTCCGTGATATCCATGACAGGCCTTTTCTCTTCTTTTACCTGACTCTGGTCTTCGTTCTTGGGATCATCAGGTTCTTTTATTCCCCTTTTAATCCTTATCGGCCTCGCTTGTTGATACCCTGTTCGGAGAGCTTTGCCTGTCTGCTTGCCTGTCTGTCGATAATATTGCGAAGCTCGGTACAGACCATTCGCTTGCAATTTTTGCAGTCTTCACTCATTCAGTCATCCAGTATTCGTCTCCTTTGTCTATATTAATTCTTTAACCGAATTCCGCCAACAGTTGGGTCGTTATCTTAGTCTCCCTGTTATATCGCCTCACCTTCAAACCCCCGACTCCACGTCCCGGTCGCGTCCTGTCACCAAAGGATGCCAATGTCGACCTAATGGGAGCTACTGATATCGCCTCGCGCCTTCGAGCCAAGTTCACAAAAAGGCGACACTCAACGGCAGGTTCACAGGCATCTTCCAGCCGGAGCATTACCGACACCACCTCGTCGTCGTTCGGGAGTCGTCATTTGTGGGATCGCGATCGTTCTCGAGCTCGTGACGGAGATGGGGACCATTCGTCTCAGCGGGCCGTGAGCAATTCGAGGGGCACCGTGAGTAGCCGACGTGGCATGACAGCGACGCCTGATGGCTCGCATCGACAACGAGAAGATGGCGATCATGTTGCAAAGCTCGAGGTTTCAGAAGCAGCAAAGTCGAGTTCAAGCTCAAACTCAAATTCAGAGTCGTCGGAAGCCAAGAGTTCCTCGGAAATAGGTGCTGAAGAAGCGGTCCCACCCGCTAACGACAATCCCACAGCGCCCGACACCACGAGCGAGCCACTGAAACAGCCGTCTCAGCCTATAGATCAGCAGAGCCTCGATGACCTGGATGAAGAGCCTGATACAACCGCCACTAGCTCTAGCGACCAGCTCCCGCCCCATAGCGATCTGCACCCGCCACAACCTCATCCGAGACTTCACTTCAACCAACCTCCATTGCTCTCTCCCTCACTTCATCCTTCGGAACAGCCTTCACCATCGCGCCAGTGCCAGGCAAGCTCTAATCTCGATCGTATCCACGAAGACTCCCAGGACTCGGAGCCCCCATCACCTTCTGCCCGCCCAAGAAAGGTCGCAAGTCTCGAGTTGGACGCTGCTTCTGAGCTTGCTGGTCACAATGATTACGACGTGTTGAGTCCCGACCAAGCTCCTAACTCTCCAAAGTCTGCCGTCTTTGTGCCTCTGGCGGCAGCAACCTCGACGACATTTGTCGCACCGTCTCCTGGTCTTCCACAAGCTGGAACCCCGGGCTCTCCTTCACGACCAGCCCCGCCGCCCCGACGACAAAGCTTGCTGTCGAATCGCCAGACGACCTTGATTAATACGCTGCTTTCACCATCCGTAAACGAACCCGGATACAATCACACCAGCTCATACCCGCCTATTAACGGAAATATGGTGACCCGAAAGATCTGGGTCAAGCGACCTCATGCCTCGCCGACCCTCGTTACCGTCAACGAAGACGACTTGGTCGATGATGTCCGCGATATGATTCTACGTAAATACTCAAACTCACTCGGTCGGAGCTTCGACTCTCCAGACATTAACATACGCATTATTCCTCGCGATCAACATTCAGAACGTGTTCTCAACCCTGAGGAGCCAATGGGTCGGACTCTCGATGCTTATTATCCAGGTGGACAAACCGTTGAAGAAGCTCTTGTAATTGACATTCCAAGGCGCGCCCCTAAAGCTTCCCCGCGCCCCGTCATTCCAGCATATGTTGGTAACATCTACTACAGCGAGGACGGTCGGCCTACAGAAACAAGCGATGGCTACTTTCCTTCCGTCGCCGCCCATCCTGGCGCTGTCGGCTCACCACATCTTCCAGTTGCAGTTCCGGCGCATGTTAATCCTCAGGCCCCGCACTCAATCGCAGTGTTAGGAACTGGCCATATTCCACCTATTCCATCGCCTGGTAGATCACGCGCATACCGCGAGCGTCCGGATCGTCCCAGATTAGGCCGCACTCATACATCGTCGCCAACACTAATTGCTAATGGCTCTGCCGTGTCGCTAGCTGCTGCCGCCGCCGTGAATCATGCGAACCACGGTACGCAACACTTCAACCCGAGGCTGCCGCATTCACGAACTCATTCAAACTCTTCAGATCAACCTGGTATGCCACCTGCTGCCCCTCCTCTACCGACACCTCCCGCCCCCGAGCCTTCGGCAGTTCGCGTATCGACACCTCCAGTCAGGCCAGTTTCACCTCGACCTACGGCGAAAACCAAGAAGAGCAAAAAGGTCGAACACCCTAATTTACCGCCGGGCATGCTCAATGGCGGCGTGCCTCCAATCAATGTCCTGATTGTGGAAGATAACCCTATCAACTTGAAACTTTTGGAAGCCTTTGTGAAGCGCCTCAAGGTGCGATGGTCGACCGCCATGAATGGACGAGATGCTGTAAAGAAGTGGAGGAGTGGTGGATTTCACTTGGTCCTGATGGATATTCAACTTCCGGTCATGAACGGTCTCGAAGCGACGCGTGAAATTCGAAGATTAGAACGAGTCAACTCGATTGGTGTCTTTTCATCATCTCCCGATGGTGCGGTCACGACGGAAAACCCCGACGAACTCGACGACAAAGACCGCCTGCAGAATCCTTCCTTGTTCAAGAGTCCTGTGATTATTGTCGCTTTGACTGCTAGCTCCTTACAAAGTGACCGACACGAAGCTCTAGCCGCTGGCTGTAACGACTTTTTGACCAAGGTACGTGAGTCGCACTGCAGAGATACCCAGCTAACTTTTGATATAGCCCGTCAACTTTGTCTGGCTAGAGCGAAAGGTAATGGAATGGGGTTGCATGCAGGCCCTCATCGACTTTGACGGCTGGCGCAAGTGGAAGGAGATTTCTCAAGAAGCTGAGGAGACCGCCGCTGCCAAGAAGGCAGCAGTCGCAGCCGCCAAGGCCAAATCAAAGAAGAACCGACTCTCGATGACCAAGCCCGGTTGATAGCTTCAGTTGGATACACGAAGACACATGCTTCAGCACAACAGGGCTGGTCTTGACATTAAAATATACGCCAGGAAACAACAAATATTCTGGCAAAATACGAGAGGAACCAAAACAAGTCATTGGTATTATTCACCTACCGAGGCAACAGCAAACAAGAGTTGTCTCAGAGATCTATCTGCTACATATAGTTTTCGCCATAGGATTAATGTTTGGCATTTGATGTTTGTTGGGAGCTGGGTAAGAAGGGAGTTGTATAATGGTTGCAAAGCATGATGGCGCAGGTAACAGATACATACGAATACCAATGTTTATAATGCCATGAGACTTGAATAATACATGTCGAGAGGACGCAAGCTATAGTCCGAAGCTGCAGAATTGATGAGGTTTCTAACGAGGTGAATCTAGAGCCCGAGTACACTTCAGTGAACGAGATAAGTCCAGTCCATATCTGAGCTTTGAGAATTAATTCCTTCTCTTCTCATCTCATCTCAACTCATCTCTTGGACAAAAGCTTCCATCTGTCCCACTGGCTCCCGCCCCCATCTTGTGTGGATCGAGAGGTTGGTGATGTCGGGCCGGATAATTAGACCCTCCGGGGAATGAAAATTACTGCACACTCGGAACAGCATTAAACACCCCCAAACAAGCGCAGCCTTTTCCGACCTGACATCCAACCAATTCTAATCAATTGGACCTGGGTCGCATGTAATACAGCAGAGAGTCAGAGAGAATCTGAATCCGCTGTAACCATGCCTCCTCGAGTGCGCGGTGCATCGACGCCGCTGGCTGGCCTCGATGCCACCATTTCCCTCTCCACGAGGACCTCCTCCCCATCTCCGTTCCTCCGAACTTTCTCGACAACGCCATGCCGCGAGAAGATGAGCAAGGGTCGTGCGCAGATGTTCGAGTGGTTGAATTCAGGCAATGGCAGGAATCTTGCTGAGCCTGGCAACGGTCCCAATTACCTCGGTCCTCACAATGACCAGCCTTTTCCGCTCAACCCCCTCTTCCGAAGTCAGCCTGTGCTCTCTGATGCGACGAGGGATATCATCTATGACAAGGTGACGACGAAGGGCATGTCTCTGAAGGCGGTGTCTGCTGAAATGCACATCGACGTGAGGAGAGTTGCTGCTGTTGTGCGACTAAAGGAGGTTGAGAAACAATGGCTCTCCGAAGTAAGTATGATTCCAGTGAAGCTCTATCTGCCCTGCTTGCTATATGATGAGACCAAACAAAATTTTCGATTAGTCTTGAAGACACATACATGGTTATACTTTTATATACTCTGATAGCGTCATCTGATTTTGGGCTTGCTGTTTTTGCTCTTCCGATAGCAATGCTAACCAACTTCAAGGGCAAGCAATTAGCAACACCATATGCCAAGGCAGTTATGAAGATGCTACCCAAAACACATTACAATGAAGGCGAAGAGAACATACCTCACGAGCCTATCAACGAGATTCACGTACACAACCTTACCCTACAACAACTATTCACACCAGTGTCTGAATCCCGACACTTCACAAGAGAAGATGCCGCCAAGGCCTTCCACGACAATTTGCTCTCCGCCGATCAGCGATCACCTCAACCCGAGCTCATCAAGATGGAGCAAGACATCATCAAGGGCACTGCACGGCCAGAGGCAGTAGCCAAGTTCCAGCAAGTCACACAGGCAGACGAGGACAGAATAGCCCAGAAGATTCTGAACGAGCGCAGGCGTGAGGAGCAGCGAACAAAGCGCGTCAAGACAGATCGCTACGAGTTCCGATTTAAGGAGATCAATGTTGATGATGTTGGTCGTGATGGTCGATCAAGGAAAGGAACTGGCTGGCGGTACGGTGCGCCGTTCGAGGACCGCAAGCGTGGGTTGGTCAAGATTCCTACGTCGGTGCCTTGAAGTGTATGAATATATATGGGATCTGGGGTGGCGAAACTGTACTATACGAATACCAACACCATGTATCAATTAGACATGGACTGTATACTCGTCCAGAGATGATGAATAGCGCTTGCATTTCTGTATGTGATCCTCTATAAATGTGCCCAATTTGTGTCATTGGCATTGGTGTTCATCATGATCCTCAGTGGCCGTTTATAACTCATCGATACTACTGCCTGCTCTCCTCGGGGACGATCAAGTTTTTTCGAATCTGCTCAAGATCCTCCTCTGTGAGACCACAGTTCTTGACCACATACTCCTCGACAGAGCCATGTTGTTTACGGAGTGCTTCCAGAGCAGCAAGCATGTTCTCGGGCTTGGCTCCGAGCAGTCTTTGAGCATCTTCAGGATTCGCTCTCAGTTCCGGGCTTTTCATCACAGCAGCAAGCAGCTCCTCTCGAAAGTCACCGAGGCCAACCTCAGTCAAGCCATACTCATGAGCAATAGTCCCGTCATCCACACCGCATATAGACAAGATGAAAGCGCAGACTACACCAGTTCTGTCTTTACCCGCAGTGCAATGGATGAGTAGGGGTGAAGGATCCGGTCTAGCAAGATGTGAGAGAATAGTGTTGATAGAATCGGTTCCCGTCTCCCAAATCCCCCGATACGCCTCAACGAAGCCCTGACTCCCTTCGGCGGTGTAATTCCGAAAGCGCAACGCAATAGCCTCCGGGCCGTAATCCTCATCTAGAAAGACGGGAGTAAAGACCCGTTGGGCGCCGGGCCACTCTCGGGTCCCTGTAGCGTAGCGTTCGATCTCAGTTCGCGAGCGCAGGTCGTAGACGTGCGAGATCTTGAGGTCCTGTAGCGCCGAGATGCCCTCTTCGGTGAGACGGGATGGTTCTGCTGAGCGGAAGATGAGGCCGGATCTGATTGTGTATCCAGGGCGGGACTCTATAGGCAGCGGATGGCCTCCGAGATCACGGAAGTTTGCGACACCGGCGATGGAATGGAAAGGAGGGCCGAGGTTTGCCATGATTTAGAGGTGGTAGAGCAGCAGGATAGTGATGGTTTCTGCTGAGATCCATTACAGGTAGTATAATTATTGCAGTGATCCAAGGAAACCTTGTCCACAAGAGAGCCAAGCCAGTTCACATATGGCGGTTAATGTTGGTGTAGGTGTAGGTGGGGCGTCATCAATCATGCCTCGGTCCAGAGACGGGTATAAGTCACTGCCAAATCTAGAACCTATTGCAACGAAAACGATGTTTCTGTTTAAAGACTATCCATTTGTTGTCTAGACATGTAAGTTTAGACTAAAGCTTTGTCTCATTTTGGAAGTTACAAGTTTGTCAGTGTCCACAATCACATAGACTTCGCACTCGTAGGCCAGCAATCAAGAGTCACTTGGAAGGCCATGTTGTGAAAGAGCGTAAGTAGTTGGATTTTCTATGATGAACAAAGTAAAATAAAGCAACGAAGCGCGAGCCTCTATTCTAAGCTTTTGAAAGGCCGGGTATTTTAAGCAAAAAGCCCAAGACGAACGTCCTCCAACTCCAAAGATCTAGGCCATCCACATATCCTAGTAATACAAGCTGAACCAGTCTGCAAGAAGCGAAAGATAAGACTTCGGTGTCAAATCGGCCTGATTCTGGTGTCCTAGGCCTTAACAGTAGATACAGCTCCCACAACGAGGGACCTGACAAGAAGTGCACAGAGTTTCAAGGTCGACATTCTGCCAGCCATAGTTGCAGTTGCACTGTGAAGGTCAGTATCTTTCTGTCAAGTCCCAGCTTCAAACAACTTACGCATTGCCATCGGGAAACAGACGCGCTGTTGGTGAGCTGTCCGCGGTTGCCAGCAGAGCAGGCGACAGAGGTGCTAGAGATGGTTAGAAACTACTTATGTCGGCAATAACAGTATATGTTTTCGACTCACAAGTTAGCGCAGGCCATGGTTGATGGTATTTTTGGGTTGTTCTAATAGTAAAGTAAAGTCTTTGAGATGGAGATGGATCGGTGGTATCCGTAGACACAGGTTGTGTTATAGTGTTGATGAGAGATGGTGAGTGAGGAAGTGTGTTGTATCATGATGAGAGATATCTATGTAGTTATATAGGAAGAAATGGGCAACTCGTTCCAAGTTGTATATGGTCCAGAGGCCTGTAAGTTCCGAGTTCCATCCAGCAACAAGTCCAAGTCAGTGAATAACAAGGATTAAGGATCGAGGTGATAGCAGTGCCACCATTGAGACTATAGCTGCTATGATTGTTTGCTTGAAAGCGAGTTTCCATCTTGCTAGTGGGGATACGAAGCAGGTTTGCAATAGCCATTGTTTGGCTAGGAAGCGAGGGAGATAGGATGAAAGCGGAATGCCTCAGGGGACTACTACAGGACGATTGAGCACAGCCCTGTTTCTGGAAGCTTTAGGCTCGTTGTTCTTCGCAAATTCGAAACGCTTGATCTGTTTGTTAGTTCAAGGCAGCGGCTATAAATCAGTCAGGAGTCTTGTTTAGTATTGGAGTCTCGTCTCATATGCGAGGCGATGCTGGAAACTAGACTGTGCCCCAACAGCATGCAGTTGCAGCTACACAAGATTTTGGGGAATATTACGACATTTAACTCATTCTATCATCCTAACTCGCCCTATTATTCACAGGACCCTACAGACAGAGGAACCGTTCCCTCAATTCCATATTGAGTGAGGCTCCGTGTGGATACGGCTTAAAATCAATCCCATGTGACTCAGCGATTTGGTAGGTATAGGTAGAGGCTGAGTCAATTGAAACAACTGCGCCCCCCCGCCTGTTCCCTGCCAGACCATGTGGCATTCTAAGTTAGCCAATCATGTCCAATCAATCACTGTTTTAGGTATTACAGTACCTTAGTTTGTTAGTCCCGTCTCTAACTCCTCAGAAGCGAGGGTTGGAGTGATGAACTGATAATGTCAATGCCAATATGAGCATTTCAATGTCGTATCTTCTCTCACACTTCTGGGATTCTAATCCTCGTCATTGGGTAGCGTTTACCGGAAACGCCGTATTACTCGAGGCATCTGCAGCATTTCCGTCGGATGACCCCTGTTGTTTAACAATGTGACTACCCTAGACCTTCCTACGCAATAAACCATCGCTCTGGAACTCACTTGTTTATTATCTTTATTAAAAAAGTAGAAGCTCGCGGTCTTTCACTCGTCTGTATCACTAGAAACCCTCTTTTACCAAAAAGTAACAGAGTTAGCGAGCTCCAATTAGTTAGTTTGTTGCTGATGCAAACAAGGTTTCGAATAATACGAGTGGAAATAGGTTCACCATACTAGTATTACTCTTCTTAATCCTTGAACTATTTCACATCTTATTGTAGTCTAGGATATTCTTTTTAAACCATTCCCAGTATACCGCCTCTGTCCAGTGCCTTAAATACTGTATCACAGTAGCAATAGCATAGACTCCTGCTAAAGAAGAAGTATCGCCAAATCCGAATTTTGCCCAAAGGATCTGTACCTTATCAGCAAACTTCCCAAGACCTTGGATCGATGGCAGCAGGAACACTCACTGTTTTGGAACATTCTTGCGTTGTAGCCACAAAGCTCCAGATATGTCCGTTGGTGATAATAGCCGGCAATAGGCCGAGCTCGTCCAGCACCTCTTGCATATGTGCTTCGCCTCCAACTTGCGACAGCAGATCCCTCAGGTAATTCCACTGTGCAGCTTGCCATGTGCCCATCTGCAGAACCTCATTATCCTCAATATCTCCAGATCTCTTAGTCTCTATACTGATAGATATCGGCTCTGCCTTAAGTCCGAGATATGACGTGTGATTCAGATATAGCATGGGGAGAGCAGTCCGCAAGCTATTAGCTTTTGCCTCATATTCTGCGCTGTCTGCCAAGGGGTTCAAATATATACAAAAGTCAACAAGCTTAGAGCCAGCCAATGGAGGGAGGTATGTCCGAGTAATAGGCGCAGATTGGCTGTAGACACAAGTCAATAATAATAACACAAGGTTAGGATAATGACTTACCAGGGCGTAAAGTCCACGAGATGTGGCTGCGCGCCAACACGAAAGATCTTCTCCAACAAACGAAAATGTACTTCGAAGTTCCAGACAATCTCACTATGATGTTTCTCGTGACACTTTCTCGCATATTCCATAATCTCAGCGACAAAGCTTCGTGGCAGTGCACTGCCCTGATCCGAGAAAGCATCATCTTCATCCAATCCATAGTCGGCCAGATCTAAGAATTCATCTCTCAGACTCCAGTTGAGAACCCCTTTCCATCTGCTCGCTCTATTCACCTTCTTTAGAATGTCTCGTAGAGCCTTAGGATGTCGCTCATCGCCCATTCCAAGTTGCCGAGATTCACATCCATTCGCGTTAAGAGATAAACTATCTAGCTTCCTGCTTGGAGAAGAAGATGCGCCTGAGGCGCGGCTTGGAGATGACCTTTTGCGAGGTGATCTTGACCTAGGGCTGGTACCTGATTTTGAAGCTGTCAATGGAGAACCACCATTGTCGTTATGCATATCTTGGTCATCGTCTTCTCTGTCGCGCTTTGGGAGTAATCTAAAAAGTGGATCCGAAGTTTGTGATATGCTCATGAATTTAGTATGCTTTGCTACCTGTGAATCGTCCATCTCGTAATTGTTTTCGGATGAGGGAGTGGGAAGTCGCCTTTTTTGTCGTTGGGATCTGTAGCTGTCCTTTGACGGCAGAGTCACTGCTGGTGGCTGCTCGTCGTTGGATATTTGATGGAGCCAGCTCAAAATGGAATCTTCCGAGAGCATTCTGCGATCAATCTCATGTACTGACGACGACTCTTGGCGAGCTGTTGGTGAATATCAGCGCTTCTAGATGCTTTTGATGAGCCTGTTTCGATGTTTATTGTTCCCAAGTGGGTCGTCGTGCCAATGTTCAGTGGAGATGATACCGGCTGTGATTCGTCGCAGCACTGAGCATGCAGGGCGTTGATTGATTGGTGTATCTTTTTGCCCCCTCCAGTTTCTGGTGAAAGGTGATGCTGTGCAAGCTGTTTTTATTTTTATTTTTTTATTTTTTATTTTACGCCTGAATAACACTTAGAAGGTAGCTACAAGTGCAGAGAGAGGCGTAGAAGGCCAATATCAGCTCGCCAGTACTACAGTGCAAAATCAACTCTTGCCTCATTATGTGAATCTCAAAAAGTCACGCTTGAAATTGGTTGTGAGCTGACTAACTTGGTAAGCCTCAATCAAATGTGAGGACCTTAAAACTTCGAGAACTCTTCTTTTATCAGCACTAGTTTCTCGATAACACCTGATCTAAAAAGCATTTTGCATTTTCAACGATGCAAATTCCTGAACCACAGGCCGAATTCCGGTTCTGTTTACGGAGCGACAATTATAGGGCGGATGAGATAAGAACAGTTGGAAGTGTTGATGTCGACGTTGACGTTAGACTTTGAAAAGACCCAAACTCAAGGTTGGAAATTACCCGCTAAACTGATGAAACAAACTTTAACAACTCATCCGCTAGCAATTTTCAGCTCATCAGCATGACTTTCTCTTCCTTGGTTGAGGGGATCACAAGCGGCCTCTAAGAACGGAGGGTTGATAATCCGAAGCCTCTAGAACAGAGACTCGGGGTCTAGATGTCAGAGTCAGGGGTCAATGCAGCGACTAAAACAAGCTTGCTTTGACCTACGTCATAGGTCATATCAGTGATTCACGACAATTTCCTTAGATTCTACTAAGTTTTAGGTCCATCTCGCTTCTTCGGTCGCAGGAATGACGGCAGAGGCTTCCCCTTCGCTACGCTATTAATTAACTGGTGGTCTACCCTACAAACGAGTTTTCGCCAAGGTCGACTGACAATTTGCACGCCCAGTCAAAGTGACGCTTCAGTGACCAGCTCATTTTCTTGACCCATCCTGATAAACCCGCGATCCTCAACTTTCTTGTGCGTCCGAGTTTGCGATCAATTAATCATTGACCCGCTCCAACCGACGATAACCTCATCTCGTCAATCTTTTCCTTTTCACTCCCTTTGCGATCCCGTTCGAATTGCCGACACAAAGCAAGCAAAGTGACCATGGGTATCAAAGATCTAGCTATTAGCTATGTGGTGTTTTCCACCATCCACTTGTTCCTATTCGCACTGGCTCTGACCACTATCGGGTTGTATGGTACCGACCTTCATAATGCGAACAAGCAGGGCAAATACTCTGATTCTAAGTGGGTGAGTGACTCGCTCCCTCCGTTCGTCAACGTGCAGATGCACATTGCCACAATACAATGCAATACAGTGCTGACAAAAGTTCAATGCACAGGTCTACGCCGTGGTCGTTGGTAGCATCTCTGCCGTGACGTGTGTACTCTACTTTATCCCGTTTGTGCTGCGTGTCGCCGGCTTTGTTGTCGCGATATGGGACTTCATTCTATTCGTCCTATGGATCGCCCTCTTTGGCGTCTTTGGCAAGGTACGTTCTATTATCAAGTGCTTACTGCAAACGATCAGCGGCATCGTTTGGCTGACATTGTGAAACCTGCAGATGTACATCAATGAGGACGCCGAGGGCGACGGTGGTGTGAAACGCATGAAGAACGCGGTCTGGGTCGATCTCGCCAGCGCCCTGCTCTGGCTTATTGCTACCTTGGCGGCCCTGGGCCACTGGTGGAAGAACCGTGATAATCGATCCCGTTTTACTGGCCGCGCTCATGTCTGATCAAACACAAGCGGGCGCATCAAATCCCCTCAGAAAGAGACGGACATATTGAGGATGGTTGCATATGGGGATACACAAATGCAACTCGCGACGGAGATATTCGACAATGGTAATGGAACGGTAATGGGAAGGACGCCTGCAGGTCGGGCTGTTTGTGTGTGTGCGAGCGTGTGCGCGTGTGCGTGTTTTGTGTCTGTTGCTCGGATGGGAATGGATGAGACGAGATGAGATGTTGGCACGGCTTTGATACCATGGTTTTCTTCTGTGCTCCCTTACTTTTCCTTTTTTGACAAAGACTGCTTGTTCCTGAAACACTAATACCGGCACCGAACTCAAAATTTATTGCTATCAACTGAATTGAGAATATCACACTTATTAGTGCAACCATCTACGGCAGCCTCCCGTACGGCGTGCAACATGGCTTGTAAGATGGGTAGCTAGATCTACCAATGACCGCCGGTAGGAGTGAAACTTGTTTAACCAATGGACAGTCAACGGGCAGTCACTGTAGGATTTATGCTGTGAAATCGCCACGGACATTGGCATTGGTAACACAAAGCCAAGAAAGTGCAGCTTGCCGAATCACCGTCTACGCCAAGACAGAGTGATATCCGAGATACCCTTTCGTGGTACCCTGAAGAGCGTCGATATGGCACCACCACGGAGAAGTATGTTGCACCAGTTCGAACAGGACCTAGAGCAGAAGAGAGAGAGAGAGAGTACTCTAATACTGTAAAGAGGGGCGAGCGTCGATCGTCGATCGTGGGCAGGTTCGCCTCCAACGCTTCCGAGGGGTGATGTGACGATGACGGATTTTTCTCAGAGGGAGAAGGGGTCTTTTCCTTCCTTTTTCAAGGGTCTGGCGTTTGACTGGCTACGTCTACCGCTGTGACCTTTGTGTCTTGACCTTGACCCTCAAGGGATTAGGGTTTTCGACTCACGGGCGAAAGCAAGCGGCGCTTGTGAGCGGGCCAAGCCAAACTACTCTCTTGCCATGACGTCGATCAGATGCCTGATGGAAGCTTCAAGTGGGGGCCGCTTCTAAAAGCCCGTTTGTTTTTGGTGCAAGGATCTGTTGATCTCTTGTTTTGTCTGTTCTGTAGATAGCAGCGGAGATGTTGGGTAGCGTTGCTGGTGATGTGAGTGTTGATCGTGGCCTGTAGAGGCGGTAAGTTAAGCGATAATAAAAGCACGTGGGAATATTCTACGGCGTTTGACATTGAATACGAGGGGTCAAATGCTCAAATGTCTCATTGATACTGTTCCGTCTTTTTTTTAGTTGATGGTGGTTGTGAGTGGGCAAGTTGTAGTACAGTGTGGTGATACGAGGGTCTAAGATTGCGAATACCCGTAAGGGGAATTGTTAGCAAATGTGATCATTAAGTTCCTGGATATAATATTGACCACTTATTATTCACCCGAGAACTGGCCTTGCATGTACATAATACCTATAGTATGGCGGATACATGCATGCAAAATTGTCTCTCCACAAAGAGTGACTGTGGCTGTCTTCCAAGACTTGGACTTGGAGAGCAGAATATTTCGCGGAGTCGGATAAATAGACCGTTCAAACGGCGTCATTGACCGAAAACAAACCAAGGAGGGGTCTTGGTTTCAAAGGGTCCCTACAGCAAATCTCAGGGACTAATTCGTTAGTTTGCTGCATCTTAGACAATGACCGCGAGTTCTAATTCGTCTCTGCAGAGGCATCGTCGCGTCTGCGCCTGGCCGTGGACGGGATGGCACAGCAGAATAAAACCCAAACGAAAACCAAAACCTGTACTTCGTTTCTTTGTTTGCGTTGCGTTGGTGGCTTTTGAGTGGCTCACAGGGTCGTCCCGCATGTATTTCCTTGGCGTTCTGTACAGTGACGGCGCATGCAACCAGGTACAAATCAAGGGCCACCCCCAGCAGGATGTGCCTCAAAAGTTCTAGTGGGATACCTGCCAAACTCGTGGTTGCATGTCGCATATCCAGGACGGGTACCTCGTAGCGGGTTCCAGCATCGGAAACATTGGGAAACCCGCTGCTGAGGGTCACCGTACGAGGTGGAAGCGATCCACTAAACCTCGCCTTGCCCTGGATCTTGGGCCTCTCTGGCTTCTGGCTCTCGTCCCGATGTTCCTCGCTTGAGATGCTTGGGGGCTGATTTGCTGGAATTCCCACTTTTTGGGGGTTGGGAGGCGCTGGAAGGAACCAGGATGGAACGGGAGAGGCAAGATCAATTCTGACATGGGGATCCATCCATGGAAGAGTGTGTCTAGTGAGTGAGTGAGTGAGTGAGTGTCTCGCTTGCGATAACAAAACCGTTTCGGAACCCTTCGATCTTCATTTCTTAGGGAACCCTTCATTTCTCGCCCAAATAGGCATACACCTCACTCATCTTACTTACTGTACTGTGCTGTGCTGTGCTGTGCTGTCCTGCTGTGCGTGCTTACATACTACACTGCAGTGTCATGTTGTGCCGTGTTGTGTGTGTTTGCCTTTAACATTACATTACCTCTTGACGCCGCCATCACATTCTTGAGTTACACAGCTACCGATCTTGTTCATTCGCCTCACTTCTTTTTATCCGTTCTCGGTGGCATTCCGTCCAATACATTCAAAGAAGCAAGCCACTTTGTTGTACACTTATTATCTCTCTTGGCCGCCCGTCATTTGCGACACCGACACGACCTGACCTGACCTGCCCCTCACTGTCTGTCTGTTGTTAATCATCAAACCTCCCCGACTGCCGCCGCCCTCCCCGTGAGCGCGCATTCATTCCTATCCACCCGGTCTCCTGGTTCTTCTCAATCCTCCATATATATCTACCTACTTATGCAGCGACGTTGGCGCTTGATCCAAGACTCAGGCTGGGTTCTCAGTCAGGCGAATACCTATTCTCCAAGAGATCAAAGACTCAAACCTCAGACGTTGAATCACGACTGCAACGACGACATGGCCAGTTTTGCCAGAACCATCAAATCTCCTTACTTATCTCCCCGGCTACGACCTTCCATGCCGGGCCGCTCCATGTCTGCAAATTCCGACCATTCCAACTCTCCTCAAAGCCCACGATCCGATGAAATTATCGGCGAATTCGACTTATCTGGACGAAACACTCCAGCGATTCCATCCAAACGGCAGAATCAACCACGAGACGGATTCTTTGACCTTGATGATCTTGATTCTCACACTTCCTACTTTTCAGGTAAGTTAGTATTGGCATTGACATTGAACGGAATGCTTGGAATGCACATCCAATATCCAGTCGTTTGACCCCTGATTGCCCATCCATCCCCACCTCTCTCTGATGATCTTCCATCACCTGGCCTCAAGTGAGAGATCTCAACCTCTTTACGGCCGGACGTCGGGGCCATCCTCCGGCCGATGGTCCCGAACGAAGACGGGCGGTGCTCAACCCGGCAGCTGGTATCGCATCGCATCGTGCAAAAAGCTCCGAGGCGAGACACGTTCTCTTGCTCAAACCTAGTTCGGCGCCACAAGTTCCCCTCAACAAACCCAAGAGACCCTGACACATGGCATAAGCTCTAGTTGTACACCACCGGAAAAAAGTATGTACAACGAATAGATGCGATGCTGTGTCAAGAAAAGGGGTGTTTGTTCTGGAGAGGTCGAATCATGTAAGAGCCGCCTCCACGCTGCTGTCCCTGCCCCATAGCGCAATGCATCAATAGTCATGCCATGCCTATCAACGCTACTCAAGTTAAGTAGCTATTGGAGCATCCTAACCAATGATGCATCCAGCGATTGACTGGCGCAAAGCGCGCGGGGGCGGGATTGAGGTCTCGGGAGGCTCCCGCACCCCCCGTTCCGTTCTCAAGAATGCCATATTGGTTTCTTGAGCTTGTCCATCTTCAACCATCAGATCAGATCAATCAATCTTGAGTCGTTCGTTGCTCCTTGCTTGCTTGACTTGTTACGCTCCACAATTTCCACAATTCCCCTCACTTTATCTTTTCCTTTTCCCCTCAAATCGTCTATCTGCCCCTTCTCCACCTCTTCTCAATCATTTCCGAGTCAAGAGGTCTCTTGCAACGGGGATTTGACCATGCTCCTCCCCACACTCACTTCCCAGCCATCGCGGGGTAGTCTAGCGGCCCCCATCGACCATCCCTGGGTTGGCCGTTGAGTGAGTGACGCCTGGCCTGGCCCTGAAGTGCACTACCGGCTTTTGCTCTGAAATGTTCTTATATCCCGTGCTATTCCTCAATTATCCTGTTTTCGATCTTGTCATCGATCCTCCCTTCGTCACTACGCATTTGGTCATCGTAAACCTTATTCTTTTTACTGGATTTCCCTATTTACTTACATGTCCCCTCTTTATTAGACGACAACGAGAAGTCTGCTCCTGGCACTCCATCAGCTCCCTCAACCCCGTGCAGCCGCAGCCACGTTCGACCTATAGCTATCGATCTGCCTCAACTGAAGCGTTTCACTTCGGCTCCCGCACGTACGCCTCCCGAGCCTTTATCTGCAAGAGGTGACCTTCCTGGGTAAGACATCCATTCCCATGTTCTCTCAATTCAATTCAATTCTATCCAATTCCATTCCATTCATCTTTACCACGTGGACTGACAACCGTTGCAGAGGTTACTTTCCATTTCACGAGGATCCCAACAGTCGTGTACATCGGCCACACCCCTTCCAACATCATCCCGACACTCGCGTGAGTCGTCTCATCTCTGAATCTGGACCAATCTACGCGGACTCTCCCACTTCTCATCCAGCCCAAAGTGCAGTCATGTCTCACTCAAACACTCCCGTCGCTTCCTACCTTGCTCCAGGCTTCCATGACCACCCTGTCCCTATGGGCAAATACTACCCATCCAACTACGAAAGTAGAAATGGCGCCCAGTCAAATCTGCGACCTCCCTTGTCTGGAAGCGTGTCGTCCAACGTTGGATCCGATTCCAGTGCAATCCCTCGTGCAAGTGGCCAGCCGAACCCCGAGAGCGAGCTTCGTCGCAAGTTACAGCAGTACCAACGCGATATGATTGCACAAGCAAGTATGGCTGCAAATGAGCTCATTAGTAGCTCGGCCAAATCTGGCGACAAGCCTGGCTTGTCACTCAATGACCTTCCCCTCCGGGACTCTCGCTTTGCTACTCCCGGCTGCCAGAAGCCCTTGTCACCCAGACTCCTTCCCATGGGAAGTCCTGGCCCTGTCACACCCATGGACCTTGAAGCCATTGGCGGGGGTGACTACATGGGTCGCTAAAAGTATGACAATATTTCACAAATTTCTTTCTCTTACCAGTTACTGTGTTGGGATATTGTGATAGAGTGGCATATGCATACAGATTGAGCATGGTTCTTGCATCGAAACTGGCTGAACTTCGGATTTTCATTTGACAAAGGGCGTTGGTGGAGGTGAGCCCATCAGTGGCTGATATTCCTCCTAGGTGGCATTCAGCGTGTTAATTTAGCTGCATCTGGTACAATTTGATACTGTACGTGTTGAGGCATGATACCCATAGAATACATTTCATTTGTAAGGACTAAATGGTGACCACTGGGCCACCCATCTCCACAGATAAGTATGCGCTCTTCTTCGTGACGTTGAAGTGACCCATAGCCGAGGAGATGATAGTACTTTTTGATACAGCAAGCATGTCGGACGGTAGGATAGGCAATGACTTATGCACTACCATTACTGAAGACCTTGTTCCTACTCAAAAATTTCCCTTTCTTATTAGCTCCATTGTATACATCATGTTCAGGATATCACTCGTGTCTCGCGTTAATGGAGACTGCAATAGCTCTGCAAATACATGCCATGGTGACAGATTGAAGAAGTAGACTCCGTTGACTTGGTTCTGCCAACAATTTCTACTGTTAAAAAAAAAACAAAACACATGAGTGAGATTGAGCTACAACTTGCATGCAAATGGTGCACCTGTTTCTATAGTGCCACCAGAGACTGAGCCAACGTGTACAGGGTAGGCAACGCTCCAGGCAGCAAGAGCTGGCGGGTGAGTCTCCACGTGATCTGGCGTCGCGTTTGCCTGCCGTTGGAGCCAATTCAATTTAACTCTACGCGTTCCGTTTGTACACCTCGTGTTAGAGAAACCCTGTCTTTTCATGTACTTCATGTGTTGGAGCACGTTTTAACGATCTTTATGATATCGAGATGTTGAATGATTTCTTCTTCTATGAGATTGAGAGGTCATACCTAGCTTTTCACCAAGCATGACTTCTGGTTCCATTCCCACGACTGCCCTGGTGGTGGATTTCATTTGCCTCTTTACACACGATCTGAAGAGAAAGCAGAAAAGGTGGCAAGATGGGGTGCTCAAATATCACACGTTCAACAAGCGTGTCATGGTGTATGACGATCGCAACCACTTTATAGGCGATGCTCATTGGCAAGAAGGTGGGGACCTTGAGCCTGGTGATGAGTTTGAGTTGGATCGTGGTGCTGCCATCGTTCAAGTTTCGGACTGTACTGGACAACGAGAACAGGATCTGACAGAGTTACTGGACAAGCGCGCAAAGGAAGTTGAGAAGCGGCGGACAAATGCTGGGACGACACGAACACCAGGATCGACTGCAGCAGTAACTCAAATACCAAGAAACGATCAGAATGCCCCCCATTTTCAACTCAGACATCGCCCGCTTAATGATCTTGTTGGAGGAGCTTCAAGAATTGGGAGGGCCGTCATTTCACCCCACTCGCCATTTGAGCAGCGCAGGATGGCCGAGAGCCCAGGTCAACAGCAAGATTCACCTTCAGAAGACGCACGGCCCAGCAAAAGGAGGAGGCGAGAGGAGTCGCCTCCGAGCAAGATGGGGCATGCTCGTGCTCTGTTTGGAACGACTCTAACTCTCACCCCGTTCTCGTCTTCAATACCGTCAGCTCGAAGTCAACCATTGCACGATTGGGCCGCAGCAAGGCCAAAAGTCGCGCCACCTGGCCCACGAGATGGCACATCAAGGCGTGCCGATAGAAACTCAAAATCACCGCCGCCTTCTTCTAACCTCGAAGAGGCGGAGACCAGCGCTCCTCGCCAGGTTGCACCCCGCCGGGTTCTTACACAACGGGCATCGTTAAAAGAGCTGCTGGCAGGCAATGAGCACAACCGGACCAGCGAAGTTCCTCGGACTCGAGAACCTCTGCCGAAGAATCGCACGAAAGCCTCGAAGCCAGTGAAACCTCGACAACCGCCTCCCGAAGATGAGGCTGTTTCACTTCTCACCCAAGAGCCCGTGCCATCAAAACATCGTAGTGATGCAGCCGCGAATAGCTCCCACAGTGGCCGAGGACATCAGGAATCCAATACAGATGGACCATCCAAAACCCGAACATCTGCGCCAAAACCGTCGAAAACAGTTGAATCTGACAAAGGTAATGAAGGATCATCAGCAGCCGACGACGAAGCATTTCTCAATTGGTTGGCGCAAAGTGAAGATTTCCCAGCCGTGGATCAAACACCAGTGCCACCAGCGGACAATCGCCCACCACGCCCGAAGACGACAAAGGGTGATCCTGTCCCGGCAATCCAAAGGCCTGCCAAGGAGCCCACCCGGAAGGTCACCCAGGAACCCATCGTTGTCGATAAAGATGAGGACGAGGATGAGTATGTGGAGGCACTGCCACATCCAAAGACCTCCCGAATCCTTCCCTTGAGCGCTGTCTCAAAAACGACCAAAAGGAAAGAGACAAGCACAGCGGAACCCCATGGAACGAAGCGAACACTGATGACCGATAGAGCATTCGCAACAGAAGCCGATACGGACAAACCTCCTGCGAAGGAACCGCGAACAGAGCTAAGGATCAGATCAAGGCAGCGGCGCGGGCTGCTTATGATGGCTCAAAGGAAGGAAAGAAGTCGACCGGGCTCTGCAGGAAGATCAGCCCCGCCCTCATCAGGAGCTGGAAGCGACACAAAACAAACGTCGCATACCATCGCCAGCGCTGCCTCCATTTCAGAAGAACCCCAAGCTACTGAGAGGATTACGACAAAGACAACCGCTCCGAAAATGCGACAAGACTCAGCTAAGCCAAGTGAGCTTCATCACTCAGTGGAGGAGCCTGATGACCAGTCAATCGCGATTCATAAGCCGAATACAGAAGAGGCGGCCCGCGAGAAGGACCTAGATAATGGATCTGAGGTCCTGAAAGAGCCAGAGGTCGAACTTGCACCGAGTGACGATGCAACAGTCAGTGAGCTTTCTGAAGATAGAAGGTCCCCTACACCTCCTCGCCGACGGACAAACCCAAGTCGATGCACAAGAAACAGGGCGGCCCCAGTCGTGCTCAGCGACAACGAGGGTGAAACCTCAGCATTCGACTCCCCAGCAATATCTGACGATGAAGAAGAAAGCTTGTCTCTGGCATCGAAAGCTGGTCGAAAACCTGAGCCCAAGCCCAGTTCCGGCCCACGTATCACCAAGATGTCACGGAAAAGCGTCAAGAGCAGAGAAATTATTGGTTTCGTTATGCCAGATGAAGATTTTTCGATGGGAGGTTTCAACGTCGGTCATGCTGAGCTGGTTGAGGTCAAAAAGCCAAGTAACGACTTGAAAGTAGCCGAGAAGTCTCCAGGCAAAGCTCGCGATGCACTAGAGACACCAGCAAACCATAAGGCTGTCAGAGACAGCCCTGAAGCGGAACAACTACAAACGAATAAGAAAGGGCCTGAGAAGGAGCAACCTCTAGCTAAGGAAAATATATCCGAACCAACACGGTCTTCAGCGAATATGAAGAAACCAGACATAGTACCGCGCTCTACGAATAGTAGAGCACCTGAAGCAGCAGAACCTGCGTTGCAAGAAGAAGAGATGGGAACCGAAACAGAACGACCCCCAACCAACGCAAAACAGCCCGAAATAGGCCAACCAGAAAGTAGAGTGCAAGAGCAGGAAGCCAGCGCACCCGAAACAGGCTCAAGGGGCCCTGAGGTACAGGAATCCTCAGCCAAAGAAGTACAGCCTGCCACAAGTGAAAAGGAACTTGAGACAGTACAACCATTGACGAAGGAGAAAAGCAGTGAAGCAGAAGCCCCCTCAACGAGTGGAAAAAGGCTCGAAGCAGCACAGCCACCAGCCAATGGAAAAGAACAACAAGAAAAGCAACGGCCGCGCATTGTGAACCCTGCGACTAGAGGTAGGAAAGCCGCAAGAAAACAAGACGCGGCCGGGTTGCCGCCGCAAACACTGGTTCAATTTGAGCCTGCTACTTCGTCTCGTATTGCTCCGGCTCGGCCACCAAAGAAGATAGCCCCCTTGAACAATGTGCCTCAATCAGAGTTGCCGTTGTTCTGCAGAGCAAATGGTGGTGCTTGGAGCAGGCATGCTGAGGATCTACTAGGTATGACAAGGCCTACGAGAAGAATGCCTCGACGGTGATACGGCGGCACCTCATAATTTGTTATGTCTGCATAAAAATTCTTGTAGTAGAAGGATCTTTCCGAGAACTCCATCGTTTACTTGGGGTTTCCGACTTTGTCTGGCACGTCGTTTCTACCGACACTATCTGCGAAAACTTTTGGCATTTCTGTCTTTCACGCGGGCCCTCCGTCCGTAATCCGGACTGACATTACCTCCGCGTCGGAGCTGTCAACAACCAGCTTTACCCATATTCTGTTGAGTACAAGCGGGCGCACTGGATAGGAGTTTCCCACGTGAAGGCTTTCACGGCTACCCCTGGCCGTTGCAACCGATGATTCACCAAATCTTACGAAATGAAAGGGTTTGATGATCGAGAGGCTACTGACTAGTCTCAAGCCTGTCGAAGACCAAGGAGCCGCTCTGAACGACTCGATCCTCTGGGTGAATGCTTGTTTTGTTTGAGTAAACATGGATATTGGTCTGCCAAGAATTCACACGACGACTACATCTGTTGTTTGACCCGATCTGCCCTTGGTCAGCTC
This sequence comes from Fusarium gaditjirri, assembly GCA_013266175.1. Taxonomy (NCBI): domain Eukaryota; kingdom Fungi; phylum Ascomycota; class Sordariomycetes; order Hypocreales; family Nectriaceae; genus Fusarium; species Fusarium gaditjirri. The sequence goes on along the minus strand of JABFAI010000175.1, from coordinate 20,290 downwards.
ATCCCAGGCCAGCAGTGTGGCCGCGTACAGAAACTCTCGAGCAACAAGAACACTGGATGATACAGCAAGCCCCAAGCCATCTGTCAGATTAGTTCCACTCAGTCTTCGCAGACATGCCCTGTTGTGAAATCACTAGAACACCCTTTGCGAGCGAACGGGCCCGCAGTGCCTCAGTTGTGCGTACAGGAGCAGAGCGAGCAAGAAAGCGAGAGCAGTGGATCTGCACAAAGTATCTACGAGTCGCCGATAGAGTCATCTCGGCGCCTTGTTGTTAAGGTTTTGGTGATTTATCAGCATGTTGGAGAACGGTGTTCGGGAAACGGAATGGGCTACAGGCGTTAAGGTGGCCCTCTGCTGGCGTCTATCGTGTTTGATTTCCTATTTAGACGTTTGACGAATACACTCAGAGTGAGTCGAAGTTTAGGATGGTGTCTACCCCCCGCAGCACCCCTTGTTTTGTTTCTCGGCATGGTTCACGCGGCCAATATTTGGGCTCTGGCGTCGTGAACTAAAGGATGGACAAGGTGTGGATACTGGGAAGTGCTGCGTCTGCTTACTTGATGCCCAGATAACTACGGTCGGGCACAATGTTGCTGGTTCCACTGGAATATATAAGAAGCTACTGGGCCCCGTCTTCTTGTCTCTCATCGACCAACTCACTTGGCGTTCTAAACGGAGCCAACAATGCTACCGGGAGTTTTGTTCTGTCAAGATCACCTTTCGATCTGCCTTGAGGTTTTTACACTTCAAGTCCTGATAAGGCGACACGATTAGAGTTCTCACTCTAAGTTATGCCTTTGCCTTTGCCTTTTTCTCCTCATATGAGAGTGTCCACGCGGTGTGAGACGAGACAGAGTTACATGGTATGAAGAATGAAGAGTCATAACTGAAGAGTTCTCAATAGTTTACACAATAATGATATGATGATTCGACGTTTCCCTAGTTGATCGATGATCCCTGAGACTATTGAAACGAGTTATTAACGAACAATTGCTGAGCCGTGCTACGGCCCCCGGCTTAACCATAGTGTAACCAACACATGGGGTCAAGTCGAGTCGAACGAGTTTCAAATCTGGGGTTGCCCAAGTTGAGTCATCCTCGTATGCGGGCTTGAAAGCATTGACCAACCAAGAATGCTTTTCTCTCGCCGAAGTCTTAGTTCTGATGGTGCAGATGGTGGGTCAGGTTGACCAATAGGCATATTTCTTGGGGCGGATCTTACAAAAGTCCAGGAATCTGATTGGTGGCTGGGGGTCACTCTGCCTTGTCGCGCTTTGCCTTTTCGAGCACGCCGAAAGACTCAATCTCCTCCACTCTGACTTTCCCTAGAAGTGCTGCGCCATGATTCCGCCCAGGCACCTGCGGATTCCATCGAGCAGACAGTGAAATACTTCGACGACGCCCTCCCCGTGGCCTCAGGCGTTTCCTCCTTCACTTCTTCTTTCTCGTTCCTATCGCGACTAATCCGATTATTCGATCAAGAGAACATCTTGTATCGCAATAGTCCTCTTCAGTACTGACACTAAACAAACAAAACACAACACAACACACGCTAGACTAACACCAAAACTGGCGACAAGTGCGGTACCTCAAGGCTTTGCCTATCTCTCTATCCCCCTTCAGTTCAATCTGATACGCATCAACGAAACAAGACTCTACGCATCTCTCTTGGCGCAGTCTTCCTGTTTCTATCTTGCACGTCCTATTTCGAGCGACCTCAAAACCCCATAGTCCCTCGTTTGACTCTTAGACAAGTACCCAAACGCTTCACGTGAGAGTAAGCAGGTCGGAGTAAGCAACTATCCGAGCCTGTCACACTCATGCATCGATCGACTAACAGAATCGTATCTAGCCAACTGACGTGACTTACATACATACCGCAACTCTCCAGGATATTGGATTTGGAGAGTGTACAGCAATTCCAAGGTCCCGTTCCCGTTTTCAAAATTCCGCCTTTTCAAGTAACCCTGAACAGAAATTTCGTGCTTGCAATGGCGTCCAACTCCAACACTCTTCCTCAAGGATTCTCGGTTTTCCAGCCTACTCTTGGTGCCCAGCTCCAGTTCTTCCCTGCCATTGGCACCCATGAGCTCGATGAGATGATCAACGCTTACATGCCTGGACCCGCCTCCAACCAGGAGAAGCGAGCCAGCATCGCTCTCGACTACTTTGAGTATGCTCACCTGACTGGGCAGACTTTCAAGTTCTACCCCATCTACCCCGCTGCCGACTCTCCTGCTACTGCCAGCCCTCTTCAGGACTCTGGTTATGGATCTTCTTTCAACACCAGCCCCGTTACCTCTAACTGGGATTGGAGCAATGTGAACACCTCAAGCTCTTCTCGCCGCTCATCTCCCAAGTCAACCTCCAGTCCCCAGGCTACCGATTTCTCGAACCTCCCTGGTATGAAGATCATGACCAAGGATGGACGTGATGTGACCAACTCTGCTTCCCGAGGTTCCAAGACAAAGGAGCAGCGAGATCACGCTCACCTGATGCGAATTATCAAGGCTTGTGACAGCTGCAAGAAGAAGAAGATTCGCTGCGATCCTAGCCACAAGAAGCGTGGTGTTTCCAGCACAGTGGCTCAGCCTGCTAAGGTGACCAAGAAGACGAAGGCCGTGGCTCCAGAACCCAAGGCCACTCCTGTTGTTGTTCAGGATGCCTTTACGCAATCGACATTCCCCCAGCAAGACTTCTCAGCAGACCTCGACGGCTTGGCTGCTCCTACAGAACCGGGACTCGAGCCATGGGAGCAATTCGTCCAGTTCCCTGCTGAGGATGACAACTATGACTTCTTCAATGACCCCGAGGGCTACTTCTCTCCTGGATCCTCCTCCTTCCTCTCTGAGGACTCTACGAAGCCTGTTACTCCCACGACAGAACAAGACTTACTCCGTCGTCCACGCGATGAGGACTTGGCAGGACTTACCGATCTTGCGGCGTACATGCCATTCAACCAGACTGAAGCCAATCACGACTATGTGGACTTCAACCTGTACTCTCCTGCATCCATCTTCTCTGAAGATGAGCGTATGGTCCCGATTGAAGTTTCCAAGCAGTCTATTAGTCAGCCTAAGTCACCAGCGCCGAACCCACTACCGCCGAACGAGTCCTCGGGTGGCTTCTATAGTAGTGGCGGCGAACTTGGCGGCGGCGACCTGAATGGCGATCTGTTTGGATCGCTTTCTGTGGCCTCATCATCCGCACCTCAACAACTTTCTACTCATGGCCAGCTCGGCCGCGAAGACGTCTATCGCGACCCTGGAGCTGGCCTGGAGTATTACTCCGCTACCCCAGAGTCTAGTCTCGGCTCGCAACTTCTGAGTTCGCCCTCGAGCTCACAGTCAGGCCGCGGCGCGCGAAGCTCTGTGTCTGAACCGCTGTCCTCTATGGACTCTCAGCTATCCACGAATATTAACGTACGTGTCTCATTGATTATACCGCTTCTGATGGAGTGGCAACTAACTTCGGAGAAGGTGACAATTAGTCGCGATATTATCGAGGCCCGCGGAGTAACAACAACACAATCAGAGTCTCAACTATTCGAGACAACTACCACCACTACAGCCGCCACTACTACCACGACTCTGGGCACGCAGTCCACGGAGACGATAACACAATCAACCTACCAACCAATTGTGACGGAAGGTACAGAAGATCCATCGGGTTGTCGAACATCCGAGAATCACACTGTGACCGCCCAAACGGTTCTTCAACGTGTCGATGCACAAGACGACCTACATCAACCAGCTTCTCAAGATGCAGAGATTCACAATGCGGCGGAAGATATATCCCAACGTTCTCCCGCCCCCGTTGTGCCAGCTCAGCAGACGATTGGCCTGGAAACTCAATCTAACCAGCCAAGCATGGAAGCACTCGCATCCATTGCTGCGATGTTGATCGCCTCGACCGTTTGGTCTTATGTCTCCCAGCAGTTTGTCTTGCAGGACAAATACCGGGAGCAGCAGACACAAACCGCTGCATCCAGTCAGCGAAAGGTCAGTGGTACCATACCCAGCATTCGAGAGAAGGTCTGCAGGTTGCCGAGTACGGCACGAAGCAGCAAGACGTCAGTCGGTCGAATGGTCTCGATGAACAGAAGTCTCATCGCCGTGTAGTGATGAATCCTTGTTGCGCACCATGTGGAATGAATGGAGTTGGTATACAGGCTTTTGGCTAGAGCCATGATAGAGCTTGCACCCTTTTTTGTTTGTTTTATTTATTGCATTTAGCATTGGGAGTGAATGGCCGCGTAGTTGCGCTGGTCTTGACAGGGAATGGCAGTTGCTATAGAGCGAGCATCGAGCCCAAAATCAATTGAACTGGCCTCCAAGGCCGTATAATATTTAAACTCTGTCCCTTTGCGATGTGATGAATGTTGCGTGCCTGGTGGTGTGAGGATCACCAACAGTAAAGTTTGTCCTGCTTGTGTGTGACTGAGACGCCCTGGCCGTACTCTGAATATGTCTTCCGTAAAGTCTAGGGGACTGAGATTCGACGAGCGACTATGAAAGCGGGCCATTCCGTATTAGACGGTGGATCAAACAGGGATTAGCGTAACAATTCGAGTATGAAATCTTCTCTCAGATTAATATTGGCCATGAGTATCTTGAACCCTTTCTCTTACTTTAAAGTTAGGACGAAAACTTTGATAAGCCATTTAAGGCTAAAAGAAACTACCTATACTTCTTTTATCTCTCATCAATTTATTCCTGGGGCCATAGGACAAGGCAGCACGACGATACCTTGATATTCTTTTGTTCGGCGGCATCTGTACTGTACGATCGATTGCCTGTAATCTAGTGATTGCATGTGGCGATAAGCTTAGAGTGACAGCCAACTTCTGGTCTACTATTTGAGCTTTCTTGTCAAGTCTTGCGTGAGCTTTGATTAAGTACCGGATTATTGTTCTCCATTGCCCGAATTATAAATACACAAAGGCCTGTGTTACTTGGTTTTGAGACGACATTTGGTGTCAGCCTATTGTTTCTAGAAGGAGGAACAAAGGGCCAGGGTTGAGGAAGAACCGAGGAAACATCGGAAAGACAAGGAAACTTTTGGATACGAGCGAAGGGAGCATCTAATAACGAGGGTACGAAGGTGAAGGGACTTGTCACTGAGAAGTGAAGAGGAGGATTGAAGCCTGGGGGATTGTGAGTGAGTGAGTGAGTGAGTGAGTGAGGGAGGAAGTGAAGGTATTCAGAGGCTCGAAAAAAGGAGACAAAGACAAACATGGGAGTTTTCAAGTCGCTTGGTCTTTCACCGGCCAAAGCGGCAGGTGCAAAGGCCTTGCGTCGTCTTTTTGGGCGGGTGCTTCCAGGCGAGACTGACAGTGTAAGTGCCAGTGCCAGTGCCAGTGACACTGATCAAACCGGCAGAGGCAACTCCAGCAACGACAGCAATACTCAGAGGGAGAAAAACACCAGAATCAACGCGGACTCTCCATCTACAAAGCATCAGGATACATCTGCCGCAACTGATCATCGCCAACAACAAGACAATATCGTAACTACCTCCGATATGGTGTCGCCTCAGAAGCACGTCCCCCAGGGGATCGCAGACAAGGAGAACCAACCGCCGGACACGGCTCAGTTGCCAGACTCGCTCTCTCGTCTGAAGATCGGACAAGAGAAGGCCGTCGCAACATCGCTCAAGCCCGCCGTTTCCACTGCCCCTGCGGTTGCTGCGGGTGCAGCCCCTATCTATACAGACCCTGCTGTCATCGCGGAGCGAGCAATGCACATGAAGTTCACCGAAGAAGCTCTTGACATGGTGAGTCAACCAACACACTTGGAAATGGCAAACCGCCTCCCGCGGCCCTCTGCTAAGACTACATATTCCCTACGACCTTTAACCTTTGGCTAACTCTCAACCCAGGCGCGGCTTGCTCTTAGAACCAACGAAACACCCGTCGGATGTGTTCTTGTTCACGATGGAAAGGTCATTGCTCGAGGCATGAATGCAACCAACGTCACTCGAAATGGTACTCGCCATGCTGAGTTCATGGCCCTCGGCGCTTTACTCTCTTACCCACCCAAGAATGGACCAAGGACAACCTACCTAAAGCCCAAGACTGAGAATCAATCAGCCGAAGAAGCTTCTGATGCATCTTCTGTCGAATCAGGACCCGTCGATGAGGGTAATGAGGATGGATCCAAGGGCCACCTCTACCCTTATGGCCAGAAGTGCCACCCTGATGCGCGAGTTGATAGATCCATCATTCGAGAGAGCATCCTGTACGTCACTGTAGAGCCGTGCGTTATGTGTGCTTCTCTCTTGCGACAACTCGGCATCAAGAAGGTCTATTTTGGAGCAGTCAACGACAAGTTTGGCGGAACAGGTGGCGTCTTCAGCATTCATGCCAACTCACTTCCTGTCAGCGCTGATGGCCAGACTGCCAGCGCACATCCAACACCAAAGCCTGCGCAGCTTCCTGATGGAAGCGGCACGCTGGGAGTCTCGTATCCTCCAGGTGGGGGAGACGGCGGAAACCTCGAATCTGGTTACGAGATTGAGGGTGGATGGGGTCGTGATGAGGCTGTCGCCCTCCTGAGACGATTTTATGTCCAGGAGAACGGACGAGGTAAGTGACACACACGGACTGCTCAACTATTTTGACAGATGTGCTGACTTTATAGCTCCGGTCCCTCGCAAGAAGGAAGGCCGTGCAGCTCGATTGGCTGCCATGATGGAGGGTGAGGGTGCCGGTGAAGGCACTGGCGAGAGCAACGGTGAAAGCAACGGGGAGGATGATGGAGAAGGCAACGACGCTGAAAACAGCAAGGAAATACCAACTCCAGATCTTGCTGCCGTTGAGCACGAGTCCCAGGTTCTTGACTTGCCCACTTCGCCTCAAACTCTGAAGGAAACGCCCGCGCCGCTAGGTGATCGTACCAACGTCTAGAACAGCGTTGTCGCGATGCCGCTGCCGCATCTGCGCCGAAAGAGTGACACGGAAAATACTGGAGCCACGGAATAGGTGGCTGCATCCCATGGAACACACCTGATGAAACTCCATCCATCAGCCTTACGAGACACCCGTGCCAAAGCATTGAGAGCATAATTGGAGAGGATAAACTCATTTTAGGTGTTTGGAGGATCGAGTTGCAGTTTCGGTGGAATTTTGAACAGAATTGCTGTGGGAGGATAGCCTTTGGTTTTTACTTGACGCATTTTAGGCCAGCATGACGCTCAAGCGGAGGACATGACGTGCGAGCCGCCGAGTTCCTTTAAGAGAAGAGTGCTGCCACTGGACGATGTTGTAGTTTGTGATAGCATAATACACCTATGAATAAGGCTGATGTGTCGTCATGAAGGCCGAAGCTAGACTCAGTGACTCCTTGAGTTTGGCTGCTCCCATGTCCTATTCCAAATCTCAATTTAAAGCACAGAGGCCAAAACCGTTTAGTTGCTTCAGCGTAGACATGTGCAACTATAACGACCTTGTTTCTGCTTATACTGCCACTGGAATCCAATCTAATGTCCTAACCATAATTAACAAATGACTGGTGCTTGATCAGGTCGTTATGCAGAGTCCCAACAACACCACTGGGCCCAACCATACGCAACACGCCCTTGAAATCCTTCTCCTTCTCCCGATACAGATGGCCATGGCCCTCCTTTCCTTGGACACCCATTTTCCAGCTCTCTGAGGCAGGTCTTCACTCTTGGCCACAGCGAAGCCCACGCATGCTCCCATTAGCAATCCGCCGCGCCGGCCAATCACTTCTTCAGCCTTTGAGCCGAAGTCTGTGCCACGGCCGATCCTCCTCCATTGACCAAATACGAGCCGACCGAGACAAGGCCTCCGATGGCCGCTTGACGAGCACCGGGCGGCCCAGAACTTTCCACCTCGTTCATTGCGATGGTCAAAAGAGTATGTTATACCAGCGATACCTCCACTGGCCAGTGCTCCAGCAGCCGTAGCAGTAAGTGGCGCCGCGGCTCCTCCTGTGGTGGGACCAACGACGAGGGCAGCACCCAGAACAGCTGATAACGACCGGTGACCAGAAGGATCACTGTGGTTTATCGGATCGTTGTTCTCAAACGCCAGTCGATTGAGACCGTCAGTTCTCGCGAGGTCCTTGACCGCCAGAATGTCGTCCGGCGTGGTGAAGCGGCCAGTGATGGGACCGTACCGTCTGGATTCAAAGTCATAAAGCTCTGCGCCTTCATCGAGACTTTTCCTTTCGTACGTTGAGGTCTTGTCGAAGCTCGTGTCATTGGGCTGCACTCTCTTGATCTTGGGTGTTCCGAAGTCGTCATAAGAGATGGTTTCGAGCAGACTTCCGTCGGTGCCCTTGAACTGGTGTGTCACGTTGCCTTTGACATTGGTGAACAAGGCTGCTGAGGCTCGAACATCCCTCCCCAGAGGCGTGTGTGCTGGTATGGCCCGGGACTTTCTTGCTACAGTTCCCGATCAAGATGCCAGCACAAAACAGCTTAATCGTGATGATCGTGGAGCCGTCCTTCTTGATTTGAATATTATAGTCATCGCTGATTTTCAAGAGAGACCCTCCTCTTCCAGGCTCCTCGCTTCACAGTCTTGCCATCTGGAGCGCATGTCATGCTTGTTGTTTTCCCAATACTGTCCTTGTAAGACGCAAGCAGTCCGAACGAGTCCGTAGCTGAGTTGCAAACTCGAAGCCTCAGTCTCTCTGCGGGTTGCCCTCCCAGCTCTATCATATAAGATATTGAAAACTGTCGTGGCGCTTCGATTTCCAGTCGCCGAGTTGCTTCCATATGAAATGGTCGTGTCCGCTTTGGTGAGGATGTTGCCCGATAGATCATATGTATAGTTCTTCACATTTGTGTCTCCAACCTGTGAGTTCTTCAGACGATTACCTTCATAGTTATACCTCTAAGTCAGGTTAGAAATGGTGTCAAGATTCTGGGCAAGCTGGTCTGCTCCATTGTAGGTATTCTTTCTCCTGAACCAAGGGCTTAGTGTCTGAGGGAGACTGTCCTAGCCGGTCGAGGTTGTGGCTGAGGGTATACGACTGGAGATCATACTCGAATGTGTGTTGAAAGTCTGTCTGTCCGTCGGCCTTGCCAAAGGTGATTTTGTTGGGCTTTTCCGTTGCATCGCGATACTCAAAGGTGCCGTCGAGCTATGTCTCTCGCTGACCTCCTGGACCCTCAGCGTAGACTTCACTGTATGAAAGCAGAGATCCGATGTACTTGTTCAATTTGGTAGCACCGTTGGGATATGACTTGGTCAATACCTGCCCTTGCCAATTGTACTCGAAGACTGTTTCGTACTCAACCCCGTCGGCGAGAGTCAAAGCCCGAGAGCTCGAACGGGCCCGTTCGTCGTACTTCTTTAAAGGTAAGCTTGGTATCCAATTGCTTTGCTTCACCCGAAGGATAAACCGCCATCGAAGAAAGTCTCTCCTTGCCATCATCATCGTACTGGTACTTGAGTACGTACTCTGCCATCAAAACCAGTCTTACTGACTGGTCGACCTTTGCCGTCCTTATCGAACACAATCGTCTCTTGTATGGTTTTATCTAATCAACCTGTATTGTCCTAGATATAAGTCATCACTGGCTGCTCTGATGGCTTAGCTGGGTTTTGCATTTTCTGATAAACGCTGTCAAAGATCCGAAGCTGACCAAGCGAGTTGTATGTCCTCGTTTCCCCTTTTGCTTAAGGGTCGGAAGCAGATATCAAATTGCCGGCAACACCGTACGTGAACTCTGAAGTCAAGGCTCCCTGATTCGTGACTGAGATAACGTGCTCCTTTCCGTTGATAGAAACATATGTACGAGGTGCTAACCAAAGCACAACATTGGTGGCACTCGCGTTTGGGTCTGGTCTGGTCACAGTCTCCAAGACTGTACCGCCACCGATAGAATATTGCAGGCTTGAGACGACGTTAATGGTCGAGTCGTTGTGGCTTGGGCGAGCTTGGTTGAGGACCCGGTCGAGCTTGTCGAATACCGAGGTTGTGCCTTCTGACGGCTGGGGCTGATACTCGAAGTTGTCCCACGGAGCTGACTGGAGGTTGAAGCTTTCGAAGAGGGCATTGCCGCGCGTATCATATGCCCAATACTTCCAAGTGACATGCGTGTCTGTTGAACCGCTGGCAGGGTCAACTCCTTGCCTAGATCGTTGCATCCTCTTCTGTCCAACACAATCAATAACGTCGAGTACTTGATGCTGCCCAATGTCCGTGTCATTGAAGTACGACAACGTAGACGAGGTCAAATACGAGTTCCCTGCCGAGCTCTTGAAGAGGTCATAGCTATACTGCTGGACTGGATCCAGGATACATTTGTCAGACAAGGGCTTAATAAGAACGCTTGATGCCGCATAAACTTTGGGCAGGAATTCCTTTGCTGAAGTTGGGAGAGCCCCTGTGGCCTTGCTTTGCATGTGTGCCTCGATATTTCTGCCGAAGCCATCGACATGAGTACACGTGAGTCGCCCACTCGTCTCACGTTTGGCCAGCAGCTCGCGACTTTCCATATCATGTGCAAGAATTGGATGGAATTGACGCCGCTGCCTTTCTCTACTTTTTGAATTGGGAGACTGTTAAAGTAGGGATCGTATGCTGTCGTGGTCGTGAGGCCGGCAGGGTCCGTGGTTGATATCTCATTGCCGTAATCATTGAACCCATGCGTCGTGGTTAAAAACTCTCCAGTATCATCCGACCACCTCTTGACGGTTTCAAGAAGGGCAGAATTGCCGTTGAATGTGTACTGAGTGAAGTTCACGTCTCCTTGTTGGAATGCAGGCAGGCCTCGATTGGTTTCAACCGAGGAGAGCTTCATGGCCGTCATGAGACTGGTGATGCCTCGGATAGATGTGTGAGAACAGTTCTCCCAAGACTGGAAGATAACGTGGCCTTGCTGATGTTCCGAAACATATTTGGTGATGGCATTTCCATTGTCGTCGTAGGTGAATTGGGTTGTTTGCACCCAGCCCTGTTCCCCCTCTGTCTCGAGCTTGTCGAACAGCTTGTTGACATGATAGGTATCCCATCCATTCGGCTGAGACAAGAGAGTATCGTAGTCTGTCTTTTGGGATGACAACGGGGACTGTTGAGGATCTACTTTAGGGTCTGAATTGAGCGTGTCAATTGTGGACTTGAGCCCAATATTTGGGAAAATCTGGAAGTAGTGCTCGGTTATCCAAATGTCATCAACGATGTTGTGAGTCGCGACGGACTCAAAGCCCAATCAGCCTCTTCCCTGGCTGTTCAAGAGAGCTTGGCGGTACTTCTTTGCCATGTTGACCTCGAAGGCCAACGAGTTTGTGGCTGGATCGTTGGTGTGTCTGAGGGACGTGACAACATAATTGGGAACGATAGTTTCCAGGGTCTGTTGGTGTATAGTTTCTCCAGTCAACCCCAGAATCGTAAACATCCGGGTCTGTGAGACAACCGTATGAAAAGGTAGTGACAAGGCCCATTGAGTCGATGGACGATGACAGAAGATCTGTTGGGTTGCCTGTATTGTAGACAGGGACAATACCTAGCTTGTCTTCGGGGGTGAGACTGTAGAAGAGCCATCCTCCCATTCCAGTGCCACTCAGATCCGCGGGAGTCACTTGAGTATTCTCTGTCTTGGGACCTGGCGTGATGGGGTATGGGACAATGGGACAGTGGGACTAACCATGGCATCGCAGCGTCCATCAACCGATATGCATATAAAGCTGCTGTCGCTAGTCTGCTGGTAGATGTAAGCCAGGGATGGGTAGAGTCCGCCATTGAGATTTGCAGCGGAGAGATACGGTATGATCAAGTATGAGCGGCTATCTCCGTGAAGATTAGGTGTCAAGAAATCAGACACCTCTTGCGTAATATCCAAGCTTGGCATTGGTACCTGGACATTTTCCTCCGATGGAGTCCAATCAGCAATGGCATCAGGCTTCCCATCGGGGCTAGGCTTCTCTCTGCTGTGTAGGTCTTGACCACCATTACTTTGTTGGCAATGTCTCATACTATACAAGCAACATCAGTGAGCGCCTTGCCATTCATGTTCAGGGGAAATAGGGTAACGGATTGGAAGGAATCCGCTGGCACCGTCTTTAAGAGATCTCCCGGTGCAGTATCCTGCGCGGGGTATGAGAACGAGGCAGGGAGAAGGTCAACGGTCTGACCGTCCCTTTCTGAGCTCTCCGTAACCGGCGAGAGGTACGAATCGTTGGTCGTCGGCGACTAACCGTAGGTGAGGGAGTAGACCCTGTTGACCGTAATCTCTCCGCCAATATCGATGCCGATGGAGATGGAGCTGAGGAGGTTTGCCCAGGTTATGATGGTTCTTGTAATGGAGTGCGTGACCAAGTCCTTGCGCTCAGTGTAGTGAGACTGGATAAAACGCGGGGCAGGAGAGTTAGTGGCGTCGTTGGAACAGTATTTGATCGAGCCAAGATACGATGTGTTGACATCTTTGGTGTTCTCGGTCCGTGGAGAAGGGGATGAAGTTGTACTGGATCGCCTGGCCGTGGCAATCCGTCTACTTCTTGATACGCCATTCTCGTGCTTTGCCTCCAGGCTGAGCTACGATGCGGCTATCAAGAGTTGTTCCATACTCAATCTGCCGTCCAATGTTCTCGGTGACCAATAAGCCACCATATTCATCCAACAGCTTGACTTGAAGACCAGTGTTGTTTTTCTCGGTGGTATACATAGTTCGAGGTCCGTTGTACTCCCCGTCTATGTTCAAAAAGTCTAGGTCATCCATTATGAGCTCAGGTTTGGAAGTGCCATAGTCCGGAGGAGGCGGGTTGACTTTGCCATAGACGACCTTTGGGGCATGCAGTTCATGCAGATTTGAGACTTGCCCTGTCAAGGCTCTGAGGAGCAGCCCGAATGGCCTGGAACATATTGTGGCGCCTTCTACACCACCGAGGCCCAGAAGAGCATCCCCTTCATTGGGTTGGCTCTCAAGGGCACATCGCCGTTCAACTTGCGAGAGATGTTGGACTACCAACTGGTGCAGGCTGGGGTCTTCCTACAAGGTCAGTCTGTCTCGGTTGAACTTGAATCATTAGACCGTAGGGTGGCATCACAGATCGGTCAACGGGCAGTCAAAGAAAACCGCCCTTGAGGTTGAATACGGGAGAACCGGCCACCTGGAATCTTACCATGGTAAAATACTATGTAGGCCTCAGGCATTAACTGATTTTGTTGTAGTGGCCGGTTTCTGGGGATGGCCTCCTTCAGAGATCAACGGTCCTCCCCTGGCGGGCCGATACTTCACATCTGGAAAAGAGTTCAAATGCGATGTCATTCATGCTGGGCCGCATCATAAGTTCACTTCAAGACTCCTCTCATCTGCTTAACTAAGTTTGCCCCCAGTCCCCAACCTGCACTAGAACTCTATGGTGCGTTACTTATTGCATCTTGGCACTTCAACCAAAACAGTTGCTTTTGTTTGCCTGCAACACTGTGCCATCTTCTATTTCACTTTGACTCTTCCTGTTGATATTTCTCATTTTACTGGCGTCTTACCAATATGGTGGCATCTTCAGCCCTGCGGCCGACGATGCTGGCGCTTGGTCTAACACTTGGCGTTCCAGCCATGCTGTATTTCAGTATTTTGGGAGCGTTGGTTGTTGCGCCCTCACTACAAGCTCACGCAATCTACCTACACAAGGTTACTTTGACCTGGTTCAAGGACATCAACACACCGGAGCAATTTGGATTCGCCCATCATCAAGTTACACCCTTCTACATCTCAACACCAGATGGGGTCAAGCTGCACACATGGCATGTGCTCCCGTTGGTGACATATGAGTTGCACCAGGAAGAATTGTTAGCCCAAGGTCCAGACGGTGGATTGGTAGACAAGTTTGAAGACACGTTGAACTTTCGTCTTTTGAAGCAGAACCCAGATTCTCGTCTTGTACTCTACTTCCATGGCACCAGCGGAACCATGGCCAGCGGTTGGCGCCCTGATAGCTACCGCTCCCTCTACTCCACTGATCCCGTCAATACCCACGTTCTGACATTCGACTACCGTGGGTATGGAGAGTCAACTGGCTCACCAAGCGAAGATGGCATCATCCTGGATGCGGTAACTGTTGCCAACTGGGCCATTCATACCGCAGGTATCCCCCCTGAGCGTATTGTTATCTTCGGCCAAAGTCTGGGCTCAGCAGTTGCCATCGCTCTTGTCAACGAGCTCGCCCACAAGAAGCCTTCCGTTCATTTCGCGGGACTGGTTGTTACAGCGACGTTCGCAGACATCCCCCAATTGACTGCTACATATCGCATTGGCGGCTTCATCCCTGTTCTTTCACCAGTAGCAAAGGTGAAACCGCTATTTGCGTTCTTTGCACGGCAGCTTTCCAGTACGTGGGACAACATGTACAGACTGTGTGAGTTCGTCAAGGCTGCTGGGAGGTACGATATCACCCTTCTGCATGCCGAGGATGACACGGATATCTCCATGGAGCATTCCATCAAGCTTTATAGGGAAGCCGTCCGTGCTGCGGAGGGTGTCAAGGACTTGACCGAGAATGAGGGCGCGCTCCTCAGCAGAATAAGCAGTGTCGAGAAAGGACGCGGAGCAGGAGGCTCAATCACCGTCTGGCCTACCAGCAAGGGCTGTCTTAGACTCGAGATTTTGAAGTACGGAGTACACGACAAGCTCATGGCGTATCCTGCGACCGGGCTTGCGATCAGCCGGGCGTTCGCTTCGGTCCAGCAATAAATAGAAGGGAATAGAATATACAATATATAGACTCGGGTTCTTTCTGCACTGAACTTGGTCGACTTCACCATCGAAAGCGACCTCCACTCAGCCCTATGTCCCCCCATCTTTTATACGAACTGAAGAACCGCCTTGACTTGACAACGTATCATCCAACAGCCCTAGGGCGGCGCAACACTTCCAGTAACTATTCAGCAGACACCAAGCCGGGGACAAATTGAGAGTGGCCCAAGATTAGTATCTGATATACGCCTTGGGAACCTTGATGCCATTGTGGCATGGCCATAAGTCTGCTCAGTACAAGCTTCAGGGCAGATTCAACCATGGCTATATACTAAACTGCGAGA
The DNA here is from genome assembly GCA_013266175.1 of Fusarium gaditjirri. Classification (NCBI taxonomy): domain Eukaryota; kingdom Fungi; phylum Ascomycota; class Sordariomycetes; order Hypocreales; family Nectriaceae; genus Fusarium; species Fusarium gaditjirri. The sequence goes on along the minus strand of JABFAI010000175.1, from coordinate 5,276 downwards.
TCAACTTGTACATACGACCAAAGGTAGTGGAAAATACGGGATCCCGTCCGCTCTCCCATAGTCAAGCCACTAACCGGCGGATTAGTAGTTGGGTCGGTGACGACCAGCGAATCCCCGCTGTTGTATGTTTTTGCCTGTTTTGCTTTTTTGCCATTTTTCATCTGAAATTGTATTAGCTGAAGCAATGATTAACCTATCTTCCACTTTTTTACTCTCCTCGATGAGAAGTCATTACCAAAACGGAGGTTTGGTCTTAAATCTTGCCAGCATTATTCAAATACACTCACAGCCCACCGCGTCCCACCTTCTCATCAGCATGCCTTGCACCCATGATCGCTCGAACTAGTTCCATGAATAGTGAGGTATACATATTCTTAAATGACGCTGAAACGGGTGATCTCCATGATTAAAGCCGCCTTGAAAGTAGTACAGAAGACCTCTTTTTAAGGCAAGAGACCCCTAAGACCAACATTCGACATTGTATCTTGGGAACCAGGTGCTTAACGTTATGTTAACGTTATCGCAACGTTATGCGTCCTTCAACTGACATAATCCTCAATGTTGTTGATGAACTTTATTGTCGTTGAGAAGATATTTAATCTCAAATTGCTTGACAGGTTGGAGGGTGAATACCAACTCTTCACTTCTCATTTCAGATGATCACCACCATCATGACTGAAAGCACACAACGGAATGTACTTATCACTGGAGCTAATGGTTATATCGGCTCAGCAGTTTGTCGAGCCTTTGTGAGAGCAGGGTGGAATACCTATGGTCTCATCAGAAATCCAGATGCTCGAGAGGAACTTGCACTTTCTGAAACCATTCCGGTAGTGGGATCCTTCACCAATCTCGGTTTCCTGGAACCGCTTTTCGAAGATGTCGGGACTTTCGATGCAATAGTCAGCTGCACAGAAAAGATCCCAGGTTATGCTGCACACTTCGAAGAAGTTATGGCTTGTGTCAAGAGACTAGCTGAGAAGAGCAACGAAAATGGAGTCCGGCCTCTGGTTCTCTGGTCATCTGGCTGCAAAGACTATGGCATGACTGGACTTCACGGCACACCTGGGCTTGCACCTCATACTGAAAAGTCGCCATTGAATGCACCGGAGATATTGAAAGAGCGTACGACAAACTCTGCCAAGGTCTTCAACTACACGGAGCTCTTCGATGCGGTGGTCATCAGACCAACATGCGTCTTTGGGTATTCAAACAGCTACTACGGCGCTATATTCGACTATGCGGCTCATCAGCGAGAAAAGGGGTCCAATGTTCTTCGGATTCCCGGAGATCCTAACAGCATCATGCACGCAACTCATGTTGATGATTGCGGGAGGGCCTATGTTTCTCTTGCGGAACTTGATGATCGACGAGCCGTAGGTGGTCAGTTCTTCAATGTGTCTGGCTATCGCTACGAGACACTCCAAGAGGTTGCAGGAGCTGTAGCCAAAGAGTACGGTTTTGACAGAGGGGTTCAGTTCGTCCCAGCTTCTGAGGCAGAGCCATCATTCCCTCCAGGACTGCACTTCGTCTTCGGCTTCAGTCAATGGGTCCGAAGTGACAAACTGCGGTCTTTGACGGGATGGAAAGACGAACGAGCGTTGTTCTCAAAGGGGATACACGCTCATAGGCTGGCCTACGAAGCCTATAAGGGCCGGGGGCATGCTAACGTCGCTGAAATACAGAAGCGGATTGGAGGAAACTTTGATGCAGAGAATCAACGGGCGTCAAAGGCGACTCGGCATCTAGAAGCCGGGACTAGCCTTGTGTGAGCTCGGGAGGCACGGAAACAGCTGTAGAATGACGTAAGGGAGAGACAAAATCAACAAAAACGAATTTATTCGGATCGCCGGACTCAGCTACCATATTCATGTGATACTTGCTAGGTTCTTAGTGGGGGAACCTGAGTCATTTCAACAATATTCTTATCAGCACCTCGGCACTTCTGGAAGACCCAATTCAATGCAATTCAACTGGATCACTAATGAGGCAGGCAGTTGATCACTAATTATTCAAAGCCAAAGCCATTGCAAAGAAAGGGTCAGACAGAGTTTGGTCTAGACCAGCCTAACCCAGCACCTCCTGACCAGTCAATCTCCTGTACCGTCTGACATTGCATCGTGCTAACGTTTAGTAGATGTCCAGTCGTATTAAACATTTAAATCTTACCTCGACCCCACAAATGACTTCAATCGCCATGGAATGTCAATCTCAACGTCTTTGGCCTAAACGATAACGAGCGTGCCTCGGCTTGTACCAATCACTACCTTCAATAGACCTCTTTACCTTTCTCTGTCGCATCAATCCTACACCTGCACACGCACACACACGAAAACCCTCCAAGATGGACCTCAGTCGCATCAAGTCCCACAGACTCGGCCATGTCGCGATTGATGACAGTGACACCGACAATGGCCCTTCAGGCAATGTCATCGACGATGGTCGTGTCAAACTCCAATTCCACGACACTCCCGAAGCGTTGGCCCTATGGTGCGAACAACTAAAGGAAACCTTCGCGGGCGACGTCGCAGATTCAGAGCATTTACTACCACCGAAGCCGTCAAAACCGCGTCGCACTAGCACCGTCGCTTTCCTCCCGGGTGTAGAGAAGCCAGCCGAAGGTCCCCGACTGAATATTGCCATCCATATCGTGGGCTCTCGAGGCGACGTCCAACCGTTTATTCCGATCGCACAATTGTTGATGAAGCCTCCCTACGGTCATCGGGTACGGATATGCACACATGCAAGTTTCAAGGAGTTTGTGGAAGCACAAGGTGTTGAGTTCTTTAATATTGGCGGAGACCCCGAAGCTCTGATGGCGTATATGGTAAAGAACCCCGGATTATTACCTAATAAGGACAGTCTCAAGGAGGGCGATGTTGGGAAAAGACGAAAAGAAATGTTAGAGATTATCTCTGGTACCTGGAGGAGTTGTATCGAGGCAGGCGATGGAATGGGAGACCCCGTGAAAGCGGCAAACGTGGAAAACGTGGATGATCTATTCCTTGCCGACGTTATCATTGCTAATCCTCCATCGATGGGCCACATTCACTGCGCTCAAAAGCTCAACATTCCATTACATATGGTCTTCACAATGCCTTATTCACCTACCAAAGCGTTCCCCCATCCTCTGGCTGCTATGAGCTACGGAGATGCCGACGCCAAGGTCGCCAACTACCTCTCTTTCATGATGATGGAGCTTCTAACTTGGCAAGGGTGAGTATCCTGGTCCCCCTTCGAGCCATTGACTGACAATCTTAGATTGGGCGACCTCATCAACAAGTTCCGCCGTCAAACACTTCACCTCGATCCCATCAGTCCATTGTGGGGGTTCCAGCTTCTCTCGAGACTTCGCATTCCGTACAGTTATCTCTGGTCACAAACTCTGATTCCCAAGCCTTCCGACTGGGACGAACACCTAAACATCACGGGTTTTTCTTTCCTACCACTCGCGAGCTCTTACACGCCCCCAAAAGATCTTCTGGACTTTCTTGAAGCAGGGCCTCCACCAATTTACATCGGTTTCGGATCGATCGTTGTGAAGGATCCGCAAGCGCTCACGGATATGATCTTGAAGGCAGTCGAGCTCGCGGGGGTTCGGGCGATCGTGTCAAAAGGATGGGGCGGAGTCGGAGTTGGCCAAGTCCCCGATAACGTATATCTCATCGGAAATTGTCCGCATGATTGGCTCTTCCAACGAGTATCGGCCGTTGTCCACCACGGTGGCGCCGGTACAACCGCTGCCGGTATAGCCGCCGGTCGTCCGACTGTTATCGTTCCCTTCTTCGGAGATCAGCCTTTCTGGGGTCAGATGATTGCTCGCGCTGGCGCAGGGCCCGTATCAGTGCCCTACAAGGAGTTAACAGCGGAAATATTGGCGGACAGTATCAAGTTTGCTCTCAAGCCAGAAGTCCAAGAAGTCGCCAACGATATGGCTCTTCAAATTGGTGAAGAGGATGGAGCTGGTGGTACGGCTCAGGATATTCAGGACCGTCTTGACATTGACAGCCTTCGTTGCGATATTTGTCCCGATAGGCTGGCGAGCTGGCTTGACCGCAAGACAGGAGCGCATCTCAGTGGTTTCGCCGTCGGTTGTCTCATAGATGCTGGGCTCCTTCAGTCCCAGAACCTCAAGCTACTCCGGCATAGACACTGGTACGTTGATGAAGGAGCCGAGTACCCTCTCGTTGGTGCTGTAGCCGCCGTGTCGGGCTTCGCGTCAGCCATAGGAACCGCCACATCCGATTATGCCGAACGCCTAAGAAATACCCCGGGTCGTGGAAATGCAAGGCGCTCCAGCGTTGACGGCACGCAGGAAGAGGTCTTGACAGATCCCGAAGAAGTCAAGACGGGAGAAGCCCGGCTCCGAAAAGGTCCACGCAGTGCGAATCAGAAAGACATGGAAATACTGGCACGGAAAATGGCAACCAAGACACTCAACGGCGCCGAGCCTGTCTTTCTCCCCCCTAAACTGTGTCGACCTGTTACGGGCCTTCACCAGAAGAACAAGAAGGCATGGAGGGCCCATGAAGTTGGTAGAAATGGACGCGTCTTCTACGTTACACGTGTGACAGGTAAATACGTAGGCGATCTCGCTGCAGCCAGTGCAAGAGCGCCCGTGGCATTCTTCTACAACGTCGCTAACGGGTTTCACAACGCCCCGTCCAATTTCTGGAATGTTGAAGTTCGTCGTCGTGATGAAATAACGGGACTCGGTAGTGGACTCAAGGTTGCGGGCAAAGAGTTCGTCTTGGGCTTTTATGATGCTTTCAGCGGGATCGTGACAAAGCCTTATGAAGATACCAAAGCGAGGGGAATAAAGGGCCTCGGACGAGGTTTTCTCAGAGGTGGTTTTGGACTTTGCGGAAACTTGGGTGCAGGTAAGTAACTGTCGTTTCCCCAAGTCCCAAAGAGATAAGTCACTAATCATATCACAGCATGCTTTGGTCTTCCCGGATATGCTCTCAAAGGTCTCGAGAAGGAATTAATGAAGCACACAACGACGCGTCTAAAAGCAGAGCTATTGCTGATCAGGCTGAGGCAAGGTCATCAGGATTGGCAGAGAGGGACAGAAGGAGAACGGGAGGAAGTTGTGAGAAGATGGAAGGCATTAAAGTTATAATCTTTATTTTATATTAAAAGGCTTAATATTTTATAAATAAATAATTTAACTTTTAAATAATAAAGAAAATAATAATAGTTTTATAAAGTAATATTCTTAGTCTTTTTTTTTTTTTTTTTTTTACTATTAACCTTATAAGACTATTAAGCTTTTA